>JAKWBO010000220.1:0-78408 GCA_034336685.1 Luscinia luscinia | reverse complement strand
ACATCTTCGTGCCCAGCGGTGAGAGGGGAGGGAGGAGGGAGGGGTGAGGAGAGTGAGGGGAGGAGGGAAGAGGAGGGACGGAGGATGAAGGAAAATGAGGTGGAGTGGGGATGGAGAGAAGGAAGGAGGGAGGGATGGAGGGAGGGATGGAGGATGGAGAAGGGAGGGATGGGGGAGGATGAAGGAGAATGAGGTGGAATAGGGATGGAGAGAGGGAGGGAGGGAAAGAGGACAATGGGGAGGGATGGAGCATGGAGGAGAATGGGATGAAGGAGGGAAGGACAGGGAGGGAGGGGAGGGGAGGGATGACAATGGGATGGAGGAGGGAATGAGGGAGGGATGGGATGAAGGATAAAGGGATGGAGGGAGGGATGAAGGAAAATGACGTGGAGTGGGGATGGAGAGAAGGAAGGAGGATGGAGGATGGAGAAGGGAGGGATGGAGGAGGATGAAGGAGAATGAGGTGGAATAGGGATGGAGAGAAGGAGGGAGGGAGGGAGGGAGGGAGGGAGGGAGGGAGGGAGGAGGGATGGAGGGAGGGATGACAAAGGGATGGGGAGAGTGAGGTGGAGGAGGGAGGGAGGGATGGAGGATAAAGGGAGGGATGGAGGATGAAAGAAAATGAGGTGGAGGAGGGATGGAGGGATGAGGGAGGGAGGGAGGGAGGGATGGGATGAGGCAAGGACACCAGGGGAAGGATTGGGATGGAGGATGAAGGACAATGGGATGAGAGAGGGATGGAGGGATGGAGGATAAAGGGAGGGATGGAGGATGAAGGAAAATGAGGTGGAGTGGGGATGGAGAGAAGGAGGGAGGGAAGGATGGAGGGAAGGACACTGCGGGAGGGAGGGAGGGAGAGAAGGAGAGAAGGAGAGAAGGAGAGAAGGAGGGGTGGAGGAATGGATGAAGGAGAATGAGGTGGAGGAGGGATGGAGAGAAGGAGGGAGGGAGGGATGGAGGGAAGGATGGAGGGAAGGACACCGGGGGGGGGAGGGATGGAGCGATGGAGGAGGAAGGGATGGAGGAATGGATGAAGGAAAATGAGGTAGAGTAGGGATGGAGAGAAGGAGAGAAGGAGGGATGAAGGGAGGGATGACAAAGGGATGGGGAGAGTGAGGTGGAGGGAGGGAGGATGGAGGATGGAGGATGGAGGGAGGGATGGAGGATGGAGGATGGAGGAGGGAGGAGGGAGGGATGGAGGATGGAGGGATGGAGGACGATGGGATGAGGGATGATGAAGGACCATGGGTGGGATGAAGGGTCATTGAAGGAATGGTCATTGGAGGGGTGAGGGGGGTCACTGGGGGGACACAGGGTCACTGGGGGTCACACAGAGGGTCACAGAGGGTCACAGAGGGGTCACACAGAGGGTCACAGAGGGTCACAGAGGGTCACAGAGGGTCACAGAGGGGTCACAGAGGGTCACAGGGGGTGACAGTGACCCCCCCGGCCCCCAGAGCTGCCAGCGCTCCGCATGGCGTTCGCCGTGGTCGGCAAAGGCGCCTTGGCCGCCTCCTTCAACTGTCGCCTACATCTTCACGGGAGCTCTTCCCCACCGTCATCAGGTGCGTGGGGCGGCGCGGCCCGCTCGTCGGCCCCGCCCGTCCGGCCCCGCCCGTCCGGCCCCGCCCATCCAGCCCCGCCCGTCCGGCCCCGCCCGTCCGGCCCAGCCCGTCGGCCCCGCCCGTCCAGCCCCGCCCCGTCCCGCCCCGCCCATCCAGCCCCGCCCGTCCGGCCCCGCCCTGTCACCGTCCAATCATCATCCAGCCCCGTCCAGCCCCGCCCATCCGGCCCCGCCCGTACAGCCCCGCCCGTCCGGCCCCGCCCCGTCACCGTCCAATCATCATCCAGCCCCGTCCAGCCCCGCCCGTCCGGCCCCGCCCGTCCGGCCCCCGCCAATCGGCCCCGCCCATCCGGCCCCGCCCGTCCAGCCCCGCCCGTCCAGCCCCGCCCCGTCAGCCCCGCCCGTCCGGCCCCGCCCCGTCCAGCCCCGCCCATCCAGCCCCGCCCGTCCGGCCCCGCCCGTCCAGCCCCGCCCATCCAGCCCCGCCCATCCGGCCCCGCCCGTCCAGCCCCGCCCGTCACCGTCCAATCATCGTCCAGCCCCGCCCAGTCACCGCCCAGTCACCGCCCACGTGCCAACTCAACCTCCATCAACCCAACCTCTCATTAACACAACTCTCATTAACACAACTCTCATTAACCCAACCTCCATTAACCAAACTCTCGTTAACCCAACCTCCATCAACCCAACCTGTCATTAACCCAATCTCTCATTAACACAACTCTCATTAACATAACTCTCATTAACCCAGCCCCTCATTAAACCGACTCTCATTAACCCAACCTCCATCAACTCAACATCAATTCAACCATCCATGAACCAACCTCCATTAACCAAACTCTCATCAACCCAATCTCTCATTAACCCAACTCTCATTAACCCAACCTCCATTAACCCAACCCCTCATTAACCCCATTAACCCCTCCCATTAACCAAACTTTCATTAACCCAACTCTCATTAACCCCTCCCATGAACGCCTCATTAATCCCTCTCATGAACCCCTCATTAACCCCTCCCCTTAACCTCTCATTAACCCCCATTAACCCCTCCCATTGACCCCTCATTGGCCCTTCATTAACCCCTCCCATTAACCCCTCCCGTTTACCCCTTTCCATTAACCCCTCCCATTAACTGCTCCCATTAGCCCCTCATTAACCCTTCATTAACCCCTCCCATTAACCCCTCATTAACCCCTCCCATTAACCCCTCCCATTGACCCCTCCCGTTTACCCCTTTCATTAACCCGTCATTAACCCTCCCCTTAACCTCTCATTAGCCCCTCATTAACCCCTCATTGGCCCCTCATTAAAACCCTCATTAACCCGTCATTAACCCGTCATTAACCCCTCCCGCTCCCATTAAGCCCTTCCATTAAAACCCTCATTAACCCCTCATTAACCCCTCATTAACCCCTCATTAACCCCTCATTAACCCGTCATCAACCCCTCATTAACCCCTCCCATTAACCCCTCATTAACCCTTCATTAACCCCTCCCATTAACCACACCCGTCATTAACCCCTCCCATTAACCACACCCGTCATTAACCCCTCATTAACCCCTCATTAACCCGTCATTAACCCCTCATTAACCCCTCATTAACCCGTCATTAACCCCTCATCGGTGCCCCGCGGAGTGGGCGGGGATGGGGCTGGGGAGCACCATGGCCAGCGTGGGGGGCATGGTGGCGCCCTAGTTCGCCTCACGGCCGACGCGGCCCGGCGCTGCCGCTCGTCATCTACGGCGCCGCGCCCATCGTGTCGGCGCTGGCCACGGCCGCGCTGCCCGAGGCAGCGGCACGCCCGGCGCTGCCCGAGACCGTCCAGCGGCGTGGAGAGGAGGTCGGGGCCCCAAAACCCACAGGGACCCCCCAAAATCCCCAGGGACCCGTGGGGACACCCCAAAACCCACAGGGACCCCACTAAAACCACCAGGGACACCCCCAAAACCCACAGGGACCCGGGGACACCCGAAAACCCACAGGGACCCCCAAAATCTCCAGGGATCTCCAAAAACCCCCAGGGACCCCGGGGACACCCCAAAACCCCCAGAGAC
This sequence comes from Luscinia luscinia, assembly GCA_034336685.1. Lineage (NCBI taxonomy): Eukaryota > Metazoa > Chordata > Aves > Passeriformes > Muscicapidae > Luscinia > Luscinia luscinia. The sequence continues at coordinate 74,789 of JAKWBO010000220.1, read as the reverse complement.
CCCCGGAGGTACCCCAAAAACCCCCAGAGACCCCCCGGAGGTACCCCAAAAACCCCCAGGGACCCCCCCAAAAACCCCCCAAGGACCCGCGGGGACACCCCAAAATCCCCAGGGACCCCCCAAAAATCCCCAGGGACCCCGGGGCACCCCAAAAACCCACAGGGACCCCCGGAGATACCCCAAAAACCCCCCAGGGACACTCCAAAAACCCCAGGGACCCCCAAAAACCCCCAGGGACACCCCCGAAAACCCACAGGGACCCCACTAAAACTCCCAGGGACGCCCCCAAAAACCCCCAGGGACATCCCAAAAACCCCAGGGACCCTCCCCCAAAACCCCCCTAGGGACCCCGGGGCACCCCAAAAAACCACAGGGACCCCAGGGACACCCCAAAAACCCACAGGGACCCCCGAGAGCCCCCAACCCTTCCCTGGGAGGGCGATCCCTGTTCTGGGGTGGGATCGGTTCTTGGAGCTTTGGGGTCAAAAAGGGATGAAGGTTTGGGGTTGGGTTGGAGGTTTGGGATGAAGTTTTGGGGTGGGATGAAGGTTTGGAGTTGGGTTGGAGGTTTTGGGTTGGGATGAAAGATTTAGGGTTGGGTTGGAGGTTTTGGGGTTGGGTTTTGGGTTGGAGGTTTTGGGTTGGGTTGGACATTTTGGGGTTGGGATGAAGGTTTGGGATGGAGTTTTTGGGGTGGGATGAAGGCTTGGGGTTGGGTTGGAGGTTTTGGGGTTGGGTTGGAAGTTTTGGGGTTGGGTTGGAGGTTTGGGATGAAGGTTTGGGGTGGGATGAAGGTTTTGGCTTGGGTTGGACATTTTGGGGTCAGGAAGAGCCGAGACTTTTGGGAGCACTTTGGGGAGGAAGTTGAAGCTTCTGGGAAGGGCTGAAGGTTCTGGGATGGGGACGGTGAAAATTTGGGGGATTTCGGGAGGAGCTGGGAGGTTTGGGTCCTGCAGGGCGGGGCACCTCGAGGACAGCGACGTCGCCGTCCCCCTGAGCAGCACCAAGAGCAAGGACGGAGCCTGAGGGGGGTCGGGACCCCCGGGGGGATTTGGGGACCCCAGCCCCTCCCCCCAGATTCAATTATTTATTGAATCCAAACAATTAAATAAATAAATCAAATTATTTATCAAAACCCAAATAAAACCTGGTGGGAATTTTGGGGTTTCGGTCTGGGGGTGTCCCCACCCCCCCCAAAAAGGGCTCGGCCATGGGGGATCCCCCCTCCCCCCCACCCGGAGCTCGTTAATTACAAATTACAAACGAGCGTTAATTGCAGTTCTGGAGCTCCTTGACCTTTGCCCCAGTTCCGGGGATTTGGCTGGGAAATAAATCTGGGATTAATTCACATTTCCAGGGCAGGGAAAAAAACCCAAACGGGGCAGATTTCACCCCAAAAAAACCCCAGGGGGCAAAACCTCAGGGTGGGTCCTTGGAGGAGCCACATCCCAACCCCAAAACTGGGAATTCTCACCCCAAACTGGGAATTCTCACCCCAAAACTGGGAACTCTCACCCCAAACTGGGAATTCTCACCCCAAACTGGGAATTCTCACCCCAAACTGGGAATTCTCACCCCAAATCTGGGAATTTTCACCCCAAATCTGGGAATTCCCAACCCAAACTGGGATTTTTCACCCCAAAACCGAGCAGCACAAGCTCAGAGCAGCCACATCCCAGCCCCTAAATTCGGCTTTTTACCCCAAATCCAGGCACCCATCAACCCCAAAATCCTCAGTTTTACCCCAAATCCCCATTTCTGCTCCAAAATCCTTCACTTTTATCCCAACATCTTTAATTTCTCCCTACAAATCCCCAATTTTTGCCCTAAATCCCCAATTTTCACCCCCAAATCCACAATTTTTGCCCCAAATCTTCAAATTTTACCCCAAATCCCCCATTTTTGCCCTAAATCCCCCATTTTTCACCCCAAATCCCATTTCCCCCCAACCTCCCTTTTTCCCCTCAATCAAACCCCAGGACTCCGTTTTTAATATTTTTATTATGAAATTTGAGCCGTTTCGGGTTCGTTTCGCTCTTTCCTGGATAAGACACGACCGTGAGACTTTGTGGGGGGTTTGGGGTCAGTCCCATTTTGGGGTCAGTCCCATTTTGGGGTCAGTCCCCCTTTTTGGGGTCAGTCCCATTTTCGGGGTCAGTCCCATTTTGGGGTCAGTCCCATTTTGGGGTCAGTTTCCCTTTTAGGGTCAGTCCCATTTTGGGGTCAGTCCCATTTTGGGGTCAGTCCCCCCTTTTTGGGGTCAGTCCCATTTTTTGGGGTCAGTCCCATTTTTTGGGGCCAGTTCCCCCTTTTTACGGTCAGTCCCTTTTGGGGTCAGTCCCATTTTTGGGGTCAGTCCCTTTTGGGGTCAGTCCCATTTTTTGGGGTCAGTTCCCCCTTTTGGGGTCAGTCCCATTTTTGGGGTCAGTCCCATTTTTTGGGGTCAGTCCCTTTTGGGGTCAGTCCCATTTTTGGGGTCAGTCCCATTTTGGGGTCAGTCCCATTTTTGGGGTCAGTTCCCCCTTTTTGGGGTCAGTCCCATTTTGGGGTCAGTCCCATTTTTGGGGTCAGTTCCCCTTTTGGGGTCAGTCCCATTTTGGGGTCAGTCCCATTTTTGGGGTCAGTCCCATTTTTGGGGTCAGTCCCTTTTGGGGTCAGTCCCATTTTGGGGTCAGTCCCATTTTTCGGGTCAGTCCCATTTTTTGGGGTCAGTCCTTTTTGGGGTCAGTCCCATTTTTGGGGTCTGTTCCCCCTTTTTGGGGTCAGTCCCTTTTTGGGGTCAGTCCCATTTTGGGATCAGTTTCCCCTTTTTGGGGTCTGTCCCCCCTTTTTTGGGACATTTCCAGGTAAAAAATTCCCACTTTGAACCCAAAGCCGCCGATTCCCCCCAAAATCGCTCCGGGGAGGGGGAGGGGAGGAACCCCCGGGAGGGGCCTCAGGTCCCGAATTTTGGGGCAATTTCAGGGATTTGGGTCAATTTTGGGCACTTTGGGGGCATTTTTCAGTCTTTTTTGGGGTTGTTTTGGGGTAATTTCTGTGATTTTTGGGATTATTTTGGGGTAATTTTTGTGATTTTTTTCCATCAATTCCCAGTGAGATTTTGGGATATTTTGGATTTTAAAAATAATTTTTGGGTATTTTCATCACTTTGCAGTTATTTGGTTCTTTTAGGGCTCTTTGAGTAATTCACTTTTTTTGGTTATTGGAATAATTTCGAATGACCTCAGTCATTTTTGATCAATTTTGGGGTTATTTCAATGTTATTTCAGAAAATTCGGGGCTACTTTGGTCATTTTGGGGACATTTCAGACTTTTTTTTTTTATTATTTTGGTCATTTTGGAGCTGGTTTATTTTGGTCAAACTTTAGGCTATTTTGGTATTTTTGGGATTATTTCATTTTGTGCATTATTTTGGTCATCTGGGGGTTATTTTGGTAATTTCAGGGCTATTTTGGCCATTTTTGGGGTTATTTTTCCCATTTTTTGGGTTATTTTTCCCATTTTTGGGATTATTTTGCCCATTTTTAGTTTATTTTCCCCATTTTTGGATTATTTTGGCCATTTTTGGGGTTATTTTGCCAATTTTTGGGGTTTTTTGGCTGTTTTTGGGGCCCATCCCGGGGGGATCCGGGGGGGATTTGGGGGTGCAGGGGGGAGGGGCACTCGGAGGTAGGTGCTTTAAAGTCCATTTTATTTTTGTTATTTTTTTGTTTTTTGTTTTGTTTTTTTAGAAAAACAGGCACATTCAGTCCAGGGGACCCGGGGGAGGAGAAAATTTGGGATTTTGGGGGATTTGGGGAATTTCGGGGGTCCCCACAGCCCCAAGCCCCTCCCCAGCGGCATTTTGGGGCCAAAGGGATTTTAAAATTTTTTTTCCCCCCCAAAAAATCCAACCTCAACCCCTCCCCCACCCTCAAACCCCAAACCAGCCCTGGGGGGGGGAGGGGAGCCAGGGGGAAACCCCCAAAATTGGGGGTGGGGGAGGGGTAAGGCCTCGTGGGGGTGGGGGGAATAACAATGGGAAAAAAGAATAAAAATCAAAATGGGAAAAATCCCTCAAAAAATGATAAAAGAAACAGCCCCAAAATCACCCTGGAATTCCCCAAAAAGGGAAATTTGGCACCTGCAGTGCCAGGAGGGGGGGAGTTTTGGGGTGAAATTCTGGGAATTGGGGAGGGAAGGGATGAAAATCACCCCAGAAATGTCACCCCCAAAAAATGTCAGGAGGGAAAAAATTGGGGGAAAAAGGAGCCAAAATTGGGGAAAGGGAGGGAAAAAAGAATGAAGAAAATGGAAGATATTTTAAAAAAAAAGAATAAATGAAGGAGGAAAAGGAAATGAGAAGGGAGGAAGGGAATGAGAGGATAAAAAAATTTTAAAAGAGGAAATAAAAAGAAAAAGGAACTCCCCCCAAAAAAAAGAGAAAATAAAGGAAATAAAAGGAAACAAAAAACAAAAAAGGGGGAAATGACCCAGAAAAGGGGATGAAGGCCCCAGAGGCTCGGGGGAGGGGAGGAGGAGGAGGAAGGGCAGGATCAGGAGCAGGATCAGACCAGGAGCAGGATCAGGATCAGGTTGAGGATCTGGACCAGGACCAGAATCAGGATCAGATCAGGACCAGGATCAGACAGGAGCAGGACCAGGATCAGGATCAGGATCAGGATCAGGATCAGATCAGGATCAGGATCAGATCAGAATCAGGATCAGGATCAGGACCAGGATCAGGATCAGGACCAGGATCAGGATCAGGATCAGGACCAGGATCAGGATCAGGACCAGGATCAGGATCAGGATCACGACCAGGATCAGGATCAGATCAGGATCAGATCAGGATCAGATCAGGACCAGGATCAGGACCAGGACCAGGATCAGGATCAGATCAGGATCAGGACCAGGGCCAGATCAGGATCAGATCAGATCAGGATCAGGGTCAGGATCAGGATCAGGTTGAGGATCTGGACCAGGACCAGAATCAGGATCAGATCAGGATCAGGTTCAGACAGGATCAGATCAGGATCAGATCAGGATCAAACAGGATCAGGACCAGGATCAGGATCAGATCAGGATCAGGACCAGGATCAGGATCAGATCAGGATCAGGATCAGACCAGGACCAGGATCAGGACCAGGATCAGGATCAGATCAGGACCAGGACCAGGATCAGGACCAGGATCAGGATCAGGATCAGATCAGGATCAGGATCAGGACCAGGACCAGGATCAGGATCAGGATCAGATCAGGACCAGGACCAGGATCAGGACCAGGATCAGGATCAGGATCAGATCAGGATCAGATCAGGATCAGGATCAGATCAGGACCAGGACCAGAATCAGGATCAGATCAGGATCAGATCAGGATCAGGACCAGGACCAGGACCAGGATCAGATCAGGATCAGGATCAGATCAGGATCAGGACCAGGATCAGGACCAGGATCAGATCAGGATCAGGATCAGATCAGGACCAGGATCAGGACCAGGATTAGGATCAGGATCAGGATCAGGAGCTGTTCTGGTTCTGGTAAATCGACGCTTTCTCCTTGAGCAGGTCCAGGCAGAGGTGGCAGCTCCAGCTCCCTGCGGGGACACGGGGTCAGCCTCACCCTCATCATCCTCCCCAGGGTTAATTAATTAATTAATATTAATTAATAATGGGGTTGATTGGGGGGAGGGCAGGGAGGCAGGGGGAGGAGAAAAGAAAGAAGAGGAAAAAAAGGAGGAAGAAGAGGAAGAGAAAAGGAGGAAGAAAAGGAGGAAGAGGAGGAGGAAAAGAAAAGGAAAGGAGGAAGAGGAGGGAGAGGAGGAAGAGAGACAAGAATGGAGAGAGGAAGGAGGAGGAAGAGGAGAATGAAGGAAGAGGAGGAAGAAGAAAAGGAAGAGGAGGAAAAAGAGAAGGAAGAAGAGGAGAAGAAAAAGGAGGGGAGAAAAGGAGGAAGAGGAGGAGGAAGAGGAGGAGGAAGAAGAGGAGGATTTGGGACAAGAAAATCCCTCCCCACATCCCAGAAGGAAACCCAGGAAGGATCCCGAGGTTTCCCAGCCCAGGGAGGTTTTTGGGATGGAATTCCAGGGGATCAGCAATCCCAGGGAGGTTTTTGGGGCAGGATCATCCCCCAGGGAGGTTTTTTTGGGGCAGTACCACCCCCAGGGATGTTTTTCTGGGCAGTACCACCCCCAGGGATGTTTTTTGGGCAGTATCTCCCACCCAGGGATGTTTTTGGGCAGAATCACCCCCAGGGAGCTTTTCTTGGGGGAGATCAGCAATCCCAGGGATGTTTTTGGGGCAGGACCCCCCAGGGAGGGTTTTTGGGGCAGTACCACCCCCAGGGAGCTTTTTGGGGCAGAATCAGCAATCCCAGGGGAGGTTTTTGGGGCAGAATCAGCAATCCCAGGGATTTTTTGGGGCAGGACCCCCCCCAGGGAGGGTTTTTTGGGGCAGTACCACCCCCCAGGGAGCTTTTTTTGGGGCAGAATCAGCAATCCTAGGGATGTTTTTGGGGCAGGACCCCCCAGCCCCACTCACCCTCGGGGGGCTCGGCCATGGGGGGGCTCAGGCAGTACATGTGGTACCCACGGTCGCAGTCGTCACAGAACAGCAGCTGGTCCTGCCAGGCACATCCCCATCACCCCAAATTCCCCTTTTCCCCCCAAAAAGCCCCTCTTGCATCCCACAGCTCATTAAACACCCCTCCCAAAAAACTTCCCGCCCTGTTTTCCAAAAATAAAAATTCCCTGCAGGAATCCTCAGGGATGATGGAAAGCTCGAGATTTCTCCCACAACAGCTCTGGGATCCTGCAGGTTATCAGATCCCAAAGGGTTTTCCCCAAAAAGCCTTGCCAGGGTCACTTTGGCACCCCCAGGTAACTTTTGGATATTTCCCAGGTGATTTTTTTTGGCACCCCCAGGTGATTTTTGGGCATCCCCAAGTGATGTTTTGGGCTCCTCCAGGTAATTTCTGGGCTCCCCCAGGTGATTTTTGGCTCCCCCAGGTGATATTTGGGCTCCCCCAGGTGATATTTGGGCTCCCCCAGGTAATTTTTGGGCTCCCCCAGGTGATATTTGGGCTCCCCAGGTGATGTTTTGGGTTTCTCCAGATGATTTTTGGCATCCCCAGGTGATGTTTTGGGCTCTCCCAAGTGATTTGGGCTCCCCAGGTAATTTTGGCACCCCCAGATGATTTCTGGGCTCTCCCAGATGATTTGGACTCCCCAGGTGATATTTGGGCTCCCCAGGTGATGTGTTGGGCTCCCCAGATGATTTTTGGCACCCCCAGGTAATTTTTGGGCTCCCCCAGGTGATTTTTGGCACCCCCAGATGATTTCTGGGCTCCCCAGATGATTTGGACTCCCCAGGTGATATTTGGGCTCCCCCAGGTGATATTTGGGCTCCCCCAGGTAATTTTTGGGCTCCCCCATGTGATTTTTGGGCTCCCCAGGTAATTTTGGCACCCCCAGATGATTTTGGCACCCCAGGTGATTTTGGGGCTCCCCCAGGTGATTTTTGCTCCCCAGATGATTTTTGGGCTCCCCAGGTGATTTTTGGGCTCCCCAGATGATTTTGGCACCCCAGGTAATTTTGACTCCCCAGGTGATGTTTTGGGCTCCCCAGGTGATGTTTTGGGCTCTCTCAGATGATTTTGGGCTCCCCAGGTGATGTTTTGGCTCTCCCAGATGATTTTGACACCCCAGGTGATTTTGGGGCTCCTCCAGATGATTTTTGGCACCCCCAGGTGATTTTTGGCTCCCCAGGTGATTTTGGGCTCCCCCAGGTGATTCTGGGGCTCTCACGTCGTTCTCGGAGGTGCCGCAGATGTTGCAGCACTTGCACTCGATGCACTGCCAGCGGTAGGTCTTGACTGCTGCCATCATCACCGGGGTGAACTGCAGGCACGAGGGGTGGCCTGGGGACAGCCAGGGACAGGGGGACATCAGGGACAGCCCAGGGACAGGGGGACATCAGGGACACACCAGGGACAGGGGGACATCAGGGACAGCCCAGGGACAGGGGGACATCAGGGACAGCCCAGGGACATCAGGGACACATCAGGGACACACCAGGGACAGCCCAGGGACATCAGGGACAGCCCAGGGACAGGGGACATCAGGGACAGCCCAGGGACATCCGGGACATCCCGACCATTCATTGATTCCCCAATCTCAGCCCCCATCCAGCTCCTCCAGGAGGAGGAAACCCCTGGATCCACGATCCCAAAAGTTCTTTCCAACCCCATCCCAGCCCCATTCCCAGCTCAATCTCAGCCCCAATCTCAGCCCCAGTCCCATCCCAATCTCAGCCCAAATTCCTCCCCAATCACAACCCAAATCCCTCACCAATCCCATCCCAATTCCAGCCCCAATCCCATCCCAAATCCCACCGGAGCGGCCACAGTCGGAGCACCAGCTCCTCCAGGAGATGATCCATGATCCCAAAGACCCTCCCCATCCCAATCCCACCCCAAATAGCCCCAAATCCCATCCCAAATCCCACCCCAATCCCAAATCCCACCCCAGTCCCACCCCAGTCCCACCGAGCAGCCGCAGTCGGAGCAGGACACAGCTCCTCCACGAGGAGGAGACCCTCAGATCCATGATCCCAAAGACCCTCCCCAGCCCCAAATCCCACCCCAATCCCAAATCCCACCCTAATCCCAAATCCCACCGGAGGCCGGCCGCGGTCGGAGCAGGACATCAGCTCCTCCAGGAGATGATCCATGACCCCAAAGACCCTCCCCAGCTCCAATCCCATCCCAAATAGCCCCAAATCCCATCCCAAATCCCACCCCAATCCCAAATCCCAGCCCAGTCCCACCGGAGGGCGGCCGCAGTCGGAGCAGGACACCAGCTCCTCCAGAAGGAAACCCTCAGATCCATGATCCCAAAGACCCTCTCCATCCCAATCCCACTCCAAATCCCATCTCAAATCCCACCCCAATCCCAAATCCCACCGGGAGGCGGCCGCAGTCGGAGCAGGACACCAGCTCCTCCAGGAGATGATCCATGATCCCAAATCCCACCCCAATCCCAAATCCCACCCCATTCCCATCCCAAATCCCACCGGAGGCGGCCGCAGTCGGAGCAGGACACCAGCTCCTCCAGAAGGAAACCCTCAGATCCACGATCCCAAAGACCCTCCCCATCCCAATCCCACCCCAATCCCAAATCCCATCCCAAATCCCACCGGAGGGCGGCCGCAGTCGGAGCAGGACACCAGCTCCTCCAGGAGAAGGAAACCCTCAGATCCATGATCCCAAATCCCACCCCAATCCCAAATCCCACCCCAATCCCAAATCCCATCCCAAATCCCACCGGAGCGGCCGCAGTCGGAGCAGGACACCAGCTCCTCGGGCTGCCCCGTTTTCTTGTTGATCTTGGAGTCCCCCAGGCAGAAGTCGCAGTAGTTGTTGGGCAGGGCCAGCCCGTCCGGGCCCTTCTTGGCTGCAAGCGCAGAGCATTGCCGGGGTCAGGGCAGGGAACCCCCAAACCCCCGGCCTGGGGCAGCTCTGGGGTTTCCCCTCTCACATTTCTGCTCCTCGGAGCGCTGGGACACGGGCGTGGGCGGCTGCGAGTCGTCCTTGTCGTCGCCCTCCTCCTCGGCCAGGTGCGAGTGCGCGTAGTGGTAGCTGAGCCCCGGGCGGTTCTTGTAGCGCTTCCCGCAGACTGGGGGGGGAAAACCGGGGAAAAACCGGGAAAAGAGAAACGGGAAACCCCAGTCAGGGACAGCCCGGGGCGGGGCAAACCCCAATCCCGAATGCTGAACCCTCCAGAGGCGCCCGGATCCCAGCGCGGGGCTGGGGGAGATCCCCGAGGGGCTGGAACTGGGGAGGAGCAAAGGAATTCCCGAGGGGTTTCAGGTGAACTCCCCGGGGTCCCAAAGGAATTCCACAGAAATTCCTCAGTTTCCCAAAGGAAAAATTCCCCAGGATCCCAAAGGAATTCCTGAGGGGTTTCAGGTGAATTCCCCGGGGTCCCAAAGGAATTCCACAAAAATTCCTCAGGATCCCAAAGGAATTCCCGAGGGGTTTCAGGTGAATTCCCCAGGATCCCAAAAGGAATTCCCGAGGGGTTTCAGGTGAATTCCCGGGGTCCCAAAGGAATTCCACAAAAATTCCTCAGTTTCCCAAAGGAATTCCACAAAATTCCTCAGGATCCCAAAGGAATTCCTGAGGGGTTTCAGGTAATTCCCCGGGGTCCCAAAAGGAATTCCTGAGGGTTTCAGGTGAATTCCCCGGGGTCCCAAAGGAATTCCTGAGGGGTTTCAGGTGAATTCCCGGGGTCCCAAAGGAATTCCCGAGGGGTTTCAGGTGAATTCCCGGGATCCCAAAGGAATTCCGAGGGTTTCAGGTGAATTCCTCAGTTTCCCAAAGAAATTCCACAAAAATTCCCCAGGATCCCAAAGGAATTCCTGAGGGTTTCAGGTGAATTCCCCGGGGTCCCAAAGGAATTCCACAAAATTCCCCAGGATCCCAAAGGAATTCCTGAGGGGTTTCAGGTGAATTCCCCAGGATCCCAAAGGAATTCCCGAGGGGTTTCAGGTGAATTCCCCGGGGTCCCAAAGGAATTCCTGAGGGGTTTCAGGTGAATTCCCGGGGTCCCAAAGGAATTCCACAAAAATTCCTCAGTTTCCCAAAGGAATTCCACAAAAATTCCTCAGGATCCCAAAGGAATTCCTGAGGGGTCTCAGGTGAATTCCCGGGGTCCCAAAGGAATTCCTGAGGGGTTTCAGGTGAATTCCCGGGATCCCAAAGGAATTCCACAAAAATTCCCCAGGATCCCAAAGGAATTCCAGGTAAATTCCTGAAAAAAAAAATGACCCAAGAGCCCAAAGGAATTCCAGGTAATGACCCAAGAGCCCAAAGGAATTCCAGGTAAATTCCTGGAAAACAAATAATGACCCAGGATCCCAAAGGAATTCCAGGTGAATTCCTCAGGATCCCAAAGGAATTCCAGGTAAATTCCTGGAAAACAAATAATGACCCAAGAACCCAAGGAAATTCCTGGTAATGATCCAGGATCCCAAAGGAACTCCAGGTGACTTCCTCAGGATCCCAAAGGAATTCCAGATGAATTTCTTAGGATCCCAAAGAAATTCCAGGTGAATTCTCGAGGATCCCAAAGGAATTCCAGGTAATGACCCAGGATCCCAAAGGAATTCCAGGTGAATTCTCAAGGATCCCAAAGGAATTCCAGGTGAATTCCCCAGGATCCCAAAGGAATTCCAGGTGAATTCTCAGGATCAATCCCAATCCTAAACCCCCATTGGGAAGGTATCGGGGAGAGGAAACTCCCACCCCAAAAATCCCATCCTGAGGCTAAAATCCGAGGGAAGGGGAAATCTGGGAATTCTGGGGCTCCAAGGAGGGATTTGGGAGCGGCCCTGGATCCATCCCAGCTGCTCCCAAGCCCAAAATCCTTCGGTTTCCCCAATTCCCACCCGGAATTTGGGAGATCTCTGCCTCCCTCTGGCCCCTCGTGGATCAGCTCCAGTTCCCCAGCGCTGCCTTTCCAGGGATTTTTTGGGTTTTTCCTTTCCCAAAATCCCTTTCCAGGATGAGCCTGGATCAGGCTCCTTCGCAGCCCGAGGGTTTGGGATAAAATCCCCAAAATCCAGCTCTGGATGGGGAATCCCAGGGCTCAGGGCAGACACTCCCCAACGCTGCTCTCTCTGTGTTTTTCCATAAATTGGGAATGAGCCTCTTTGGGATGAGATTTCCCTGATTTTGGAGCTTTTCTGCTTCTGCTTCCACCTCTGGATCCCCCCAGATCATAAAAAAATCCAGGAAGAGCAGCAGGATCAGGGAAAACAGGGCTGAACTTCCAAAGGGAGGATTTTCGGGGATAAAAACCACGGGAGTCAACCTGGGATCTGTGGGATTCTTGGCAAAAACGGGATTGGAGCAGCACTGAGTGAGAAGCAGCAATTCCAACGTGATCCCCACGGAATTCCTGGCTCCCTCCCAAGTCCACAGGGATCCAAAGTTGCCTTTTTTGGGATTTTTTTTCCCCCAAAATCTGCAGGACAACTTCCAAACACGACTCTGGAATTCTCCTCTCGAGGTGAGGAAAGAGAACCATGGGAATATCCCAAATTCCTCACCTCCATTGCAGCCCATCCTGAATTTTTTGGGGTTTTTAAGGCAAAACCCTGAGGATCTGGAGCAGGAAAACAACACTGGGGAGCTCGGGATTGGGGATTTGGGGGGAAGTTCCAGGATTTGGGTGGAAGCTGTGGGATTTTGGGTGGAAACTTCAGGATTTGGGGTGGAAATTCCAGAATTTTTGATGGAAATTCCAAGATTTGGGGTGGAAATTCTGGGATTTGGGTGGCAGCTCTGTGATTTTGGGTGGAAACTTCAGGATTTGGGTGGAAATTCCAGGACTTGGGTGGCAATTCCAGGACCTGGTAGCAGCTCTGGGATTTTGGGTGGAAATTCCAGGATTTGGGATGGAAGCTCTGGGATTTGGGGTGGAAATTCCAGGATTTTGGGTGGAAATTCCAGGACTGGGATGGCAATTCCAGGACTTGGTGGCAGCTCTGGGATTTTGGGGTGTAAATTCCAGGATTTGGGATGGAAGCTCTGGAATTTGGGGGGGAAATTCCAGGACTGGGATGGCAGTTCCAGGACCTGGTGGAAGCTCTGGGATTTTGGGGTGTAAATTCCAGGATTTGGGATGGAAGCTCTGGGATTTGGGGTGTAAATTCCAGGACTGGGATGGCAGTTCCAGGATTTGAGGTGGAAGCTGTGAGATTTTGGGTGGAAATTCCAGGATTTGGGATGGAAGCTCTGGGATTTGGGATGGAAATTCCAGGATTTTAGGTGTAAATTCCAGGACTGGGATGGCAATTCCAGGACTTGGTGGCAGCTCTGGGATTTTGGGGTGTAAATTCCAGGATTTGGGATGGAAGCTCTGGGATTTGGGGTGAAAACTTCAGGATTTTGGGTGCAAATTCCAGGACTGGGATGGCAGTTCCAGGACCTGGTGGAAGCTCTGGGATTTGGGTTGAAAACTTCAGGATTTGGGGTGTAAATTCCAGGATTTGGAATGGAAGCTCTGGAATTTGGGGTGTAAATTCCAGGACTTGGATGGCAATTCCAGGACTTGAGGTGGAAGCTGTGAGATTTTGGGTGGAAATTCCAGGATTTGGGATGGAAGCTCTGGAATTTGGAGTGGAAATTCCAGGACTGGGATGGCAGTTCCAGGATTTGAGGTGGAAGCTGTGAGATTTTGGGTGGAAATTCCAGGATTTGGGATGGAAGCTCTGGGATTGGGGGTGTAAATTCCAGGATTTGGGATGGAAGCTCTGGGATTTGGGATGGAAATTCCAGGATTTTGGGTGTAAATTCCAGGACTTGGATGGCAATTCTAGGACCTGGTAGCAGCTCTGGGATTTGGGTTGAAAACTTCAGGATTTGGGGTGTAAATTCCAGGATTTGGGATGGAAGCTCTGGGATTTGGGGTGTAAATTCCAGGACTGGGATGGCAATTCCAGGACCTGGTGGAAGCTCTGGGATTTTGGGGTGTAAATTCCAGGACTGGGATGGCAGTTCCAGGAGCTGGTGGCAGCTCCATGTTTTCCCCCTGCAGGCTCCACAGGGGGCTAATCCTTGTTTTGCTGCCTCCCTCCCTGCTGGAGCAGGGTCAGGCAGCGCTGACGTCGCTCCCGTGGCCTTTGGCTTCTCCCTCCCCTCCTCCCGCCCCTCCACAGGGAGAATTTTTGGGTTTTGTTTTGTTTTTTTTTGGGGGGTGGGAAATAAAAAAGGAGGGGAGGAAAAAAAAGGAGGAAAAGCAGGAAAAACGAGCAGAGAGAGAGAGGAACTACCTCGGTCGGGAGGTTTCAAGGAATGCTTTTGTTTGTAACTGTCTGAAACACAGAAAGAGAAGTCGTGAGAGGACACGGAGACACAGACACGGAAATCTGGGAAAAAAGGGCAGGAAAAACACAACCTGAGGGAGCCAGGGGAGAGTTAGTGCTGCAGGTGGCAGGACAGGAGGAGAGGAGAGAAAAAGGAGCTGCAAAGTCTCCCCTGTGATTCCCATCCCGGGGATTCATGGACTGGGGCATGGGGGGCAGGGACGGAGCCCCCCTGCCAGGGCTCTGCTGGACCCCGGCTCCTTAAGGGAGGGTGGGACCATCCCAGGCACTGGGAGCCACTGGGAGCCACTGGGAACCATGGGGAACCACGGGGAGCCACTGGGAACCACTGGGAACCATGGGGAGCCACTGGAAAACTACTGGGAACCACTGGGAGCCACTGGGAAACCACTGGGAACCACTGGGAACCACGGTGAGCCACTGGGAAACCACTGGAAAGCACCAGGAAGCACTGGGAACCATGGGGAGCCATTGGAAAACTACTGGGAACCACTGGGAGCCACTGGGAAACCACTGGGAACCATGGGGAACCACTGGGAACCATGGGGAGCCACTGGGAACCACTGGGAACCACGGGGAGCCATGGGGAGCCACTGGGAAACCACTGGAAAGCACCAGGAAGCACTGGGAAGCACTGGAAATCACTGGGAACCACTGGGAAACCATTGGAAAACCATTGGAAAGCTACTGGGAGCCACTGGGAACCACTGGGAACCACTGGGAACCATGGGGAGCCACTGGGGAACTACTGGGAACCACTGGGAAACCACTGGGAACCATGGGGAGCCATTGGAAAACTACTGGGAAATCACTGGGAACCACTGGGAACCACTGGGAGACTACTGGGAACCACTGGGAACCACTAGAAAACTACTGGGAACCACTGGAAAATCATTGGAAAGCTACTGGGAACCACTGGAAAGCTACTGGGAACCACTGGGATGAAGGGGAGGGGCCTTTCTGATCTTGGGGCATCTTTGGGAAGTTTCTCCTGATTTTTATCCTGATTTTATCCTGGTTTTTATCCTGGTTTTTATCCTGATTTTTATCCTGATTTTATCCTGGTTTTATCCTGGTTTTTATCCTGATTTTATCCTGGTTTTATCCTGGTTTTATCCTGGTTTTTATCCTGATTTTTATCCTGGTTTTATCCTGCTGTTCTAACCCGAGATGTCGGGGTTGTTCCCCAGTATTCCCAGTATTCATTCCCAGTATTGATTCCCCATATTTATTCCCAGTACTCCCAATATTTATGCCCAGTATTTATTCCCAGTATTGATTCCCAGTATTGATTCCCAGTATTGATTTCCAGTATTTGCTCCCAGCATTCCCAATATTTATTCCCATTATTTGTTCCCAGTACTCCCAGTATTGATTCCCAGTATTCCCAGTGTTTATTCCTAGTACTCTCTGTACTGATTCCCAGTATTGATTCCCAGTACTCCCAGTATTGATTCCCAGTATTCCCAGTGTTTATTCCTAGTACTCCCTGTACTGATTCCCAGTATTGATTCCCAGTACTCCCAGTACTGATTCCCAGTACTGATTCCCAGTATTGATTCCCAGTACTCCCAGTACTGATTCCCAGTATTGATTCCCAGTGTTTATTCCCAGTACTCCCAGTATTGATTTCCAGTATTGATTCCCATTATTGATTCCCAGTATTCCCAGTATTGATTCCCAGTATTGATTCCCAGTACTCCCAGCATTGATTCCCAGTATTGATTCCCAGTACTCCCAGTATTGATTCCCAGTATTCCCAGTATTGATTCCCAGTACTGATTCCCAGTACTCCCAGTACTGATTCCCAGTATTCCCAGTGTTTATTCCCAGTACTCCCAGTATTGATTCCCAGTACTGATTCCCAGTACTCCCAGTATTGATTCCCAGTACTGATTCCCAGTACTGATTCCCAGTACTCCCAGTATTGATTCCCAGTACTGACTCCCAGTACTCCCAGTATTGATTCCCAGTACTGATTCCCAGTACTGATTCCCAGTATTCCCAGTGTGTATTCCCAGTATTCCCAGTGTGTATTCCCAGTACTGATTCCCAGTACTGATTCCCAGTATTCCCAGTGTGTATTCCCAGTACTGATTCCGTACTCCCAGTACTGATTCCCAGTACTCCCAGTACTGATTCCCAGTATTCCCAGTGTGTATTCCCAGTACTGACTCCCAGTATTCCCAGTACTGATTCCCAGTACTCCCAGTACTGATTCCCAGTATTCCCAGTGTGTATTCCCAGTACTGATTCCCGTACTCCCAGTACTGATTCCCAGTACTCCCAGTACTGATTCCCAGTACTCCCAGTATTGATTCCCAGTACTGACTCCCAGTACTCCCAGTATTGATTCCCAGTACTGATTCCCAGTACTGATTCCCAGTATTCCCAGTGTGTATTCCCAGTACTGATTCCTGTACTCCCAGTACTGATTCCCAGTACTCCCAGTACTGATTCCCAGTATTCCCAGTGTGTATTCCCAGTACTGATTCCCGTACTCCCAGTACTGATTCCCAGTACTCCCAGTACTGATTCCCAGTACTCCCAGTGTGTATTCCCAGTACTCCCAGTGCTCCCCAGCCCGGGACTGTCCCCACTCACTGTCACAGGCGTAGGGCTTGTCCCTGTCCTCCAGGATGGCGGCGTCCAACTTCTTCCGAGCGCCCCCACGCCCTTGCCCTGGGGAAGGGGATTTGGGGGAAAAATGGGATTTGGGAAAGGAAAAAAATAAAGAGATTTGGGGGAAAAAAATGGGATTTGGAAAAAAAAAAAAAAGGGATTTGGGAAAAAAAAAAAGGGATTTGGGAAAAAAAAAGGGATTTGGGAAAAAACCCCATGGGATTTGGGGAAAAAAAAAAGAGATTTGGGAAAAAAACCCATGGGATTTGGGAAAAAAAAAAAAAGGGATTTGGGAAAAAAAACCCATGGGATTTGGGAAAAAAAACCCGTGGGATTTGGGGAAAAAAAACCAACGGGATTTGGGCAAGAAAAAATGGGATTTGGGCAAAAAATGGGATTTGGGCAAAAAAAACCCTGGGATTTGGGCATAAAACCCCACGGGATTTGGAAAAAAAAAAAGAAAATGGGATTTCGGAGAAAAAAAGAAAACAGGATTTGGGCAAATAATAAATGGGATTTGGACAAAAATAACCAATGGGATTTGGGCAAAAAAACCCCGGGATTTGGGGAAAAAAAAAACGGGATTTGGAGGAAAAAACCCGGGATTTGGGCAAAAATAACGGGATTTGGGCAAAAAATGGGATTTGGGCAAGAAAGGGAGAAAGGAAAGGAGGGAGCAGGGGAAGCAACGAGCCAACAGTGCCACGCGGTGGGAGCAAGGAATCCTCGGGAGGGAATTTGGGAATTTGGGAACTGAGGGGCCAATCCCAGGATTTCCTCGCTGGGAGGGGTTTGCCTGGAATTCCCGGGAATTCCCGGGAATTCACCCACCTTGGCCTTGCCCTTCCCCCTCCTCTTGGGCGTGTCCTCCTCGTAATCCTCGTCGTCCAAATCGTCCAGGAAATCGTCCGGCTCCAGGATCCGCTGGGAACGGGGAGCAGAGGGGTCAGGGGGGAATAAAATGGGCAAAATACCGGGGGAAACACCAGGGGAAATGGGGAAAATACCGGGAAAAATGGGGAAAATACTGGGAAAATACTGGGAAAAACACCGGGGGAAATGGGGAAAATACCAGGAAAAACACCAGGGAAATGGGGAAAATACCGGGAAAAACACTGGAAAAACACTGGAGAAACACTGGGAAAATACCGGGAAAAACACCCAGAAAAATGGGGAAAATACCAGGAAAATACCAGGAAAATACCAGGAAAATACAGGGAAAATACTGGGAAAAATGTGGGAAAACCACCAGGAAAACCAGGGAAAAACACTGGGAAAATACTGGGAAAAATGGGAAAGGACACACGAGGGGCCACAGCTGGATCCAACCCGGAATTCCCAGTTCCCATGCCAGAATTCCCAGTTCCCATCCCAGAATTCCCAGTTCCCATCCTGGAATTCCCATTCCCATCCTGGAATTCCCAGTTCCTGCCCCGGAATTCCAGTTTCCACCCCATAACTCTCATTCCCACCCTGTTATTCCTGTAATTCCCATTATCCCTGCTATCCCGACTGTCCTGATATCCCGATATTCCCAATATTCCCGATGCTTTTCCTGCTATCCCCGCTACCCCAATATCCCTGTTATCACAATATTCCCGCTATCCTGATATCCCTGTTAACAAAATATTCCCAATGTTTTTCCTGCTGCCCTGGTACCTTCCTGGCGTGGCTGTTGCTGACTGGGAACTCTCCCACTATCCCAATATTCCTGTTACTATCCCGATATTCCTGTTACTATCCTGATATTCCTGTTACTATCCCAATATTCCTGTTACTGTTTCAATATTCCCATTGCTATCCTGATATTCCCATTACTATCCCAACATCCCCGTTACTATCCCGATATCCTTGTTACTATCCTGATATCCCTGTTACTATCCTGATATCCCTGTTACTATTCTGATATCCCTGTTACTATCCCATTACTATCCCGATATCCCCGTTACTATCCCGGTACCTTCCTGGCGCGGCTGTTGCTGACCGGGAACTCGCCCAGGCTGTCCCGATATTCCCGTTACTATCCCGATATCCCCGTTACTATCCCGATATCCCCGTTACTATCCCGATATCCCCGTTACTATCCCGATATCCCCGTCACTATCCCGATATCCCCGTCTATCCCGGTACCTTCCTGGCGCGGCTGTTGCTGACCGGGAACTCGCCCAGGCTGTCGTCGTCCATGCGGGGGTCGGGCAGCGGCCGCTTGTCCAGCGCGTCCGTCCTGAGCAGCGCCTCCAGGCTGCTGCCGTCCTGCGCCAGCAGCGCCTCCTTCTTCAGAGCCTGCTCCGCGTCTGGGGGGGGAAACGGGGGGGGAAAACGGGGGGAATCGGGAAAGGTGGGGAAAATGAGGGGAGATGGGGGGGAAAAGGGAAATGCGGGGGAGAAAGCGCGGGGGAATGGGGAAATGGAGGAAAATGAGGGGGAAAATTGGGGATGAAATGGGAAAAATAGGGGAAAAATGGGGGAAAATGGGGAAAATGGAGGAAAATTTGGAGGTAAAAATTGGGGGAAAATTATGGAGAAATATGGGGGAAAACGGGGTGGGGAATGGGGAGAATTGGGAAATATGGGGGAAAATAGGGGGAATATGGGGAGGAAATGGGGAGGAGAAATGGGAAAATATGGAGGAAAACAGGGAAAAGGGAGGGGGAATTAGGAAAAATGGGGAAATGTGGGGGTAAATGGGGGAAAATTGGGGAAATGTGGGGGAGAAAACGTGGGGGAATGGGAAAATGGGGGAAAGTATGGGGAAAATTTGGGATGAAATGGGAAAAATAGAGAAAAAATAGGGGGAAAACAGGGGGAAAATGAGGGAAAAATTTGGAGGTAATAAGGGGAAAAATAGGAGGAGATGGGGAAATATTGGGGGAAAACGGGGTGGGGAATGAGGAAGGAGTGGGAAAAATGGGGAAAATGTGGAAAAGGGTGAAAAATGGGGGAAAAGGAGGGAAAAGGGAGGAAAAAAGTGGAAAAAATGTGGGAAACGTGGAAAATGGGAAAAGAGGAGGGGAAAAACAGGGAAAAGACATGAAAAAATGTGAGAAAGGGAGGGTGGGAGTGGGATGCTGGCGGACCCAGGGTGGAATTCCCAGGAGTGCAGCAGGGCAGGGCTGGAATTACCGGGTTTGATGGAGGGGAAGGAGAGCCGGGGGTCCTCGGGGGGGTGGGCGCGGCGTTTCTTGCGCCAGCGCCGCGCCGGGTACGAGTAGAGCTGCCCGGCCGCCAAACCTGCCAAAAAACCACCAAAATCCCCCAAAATCCGGCCAGGGAGGGACTGACCCGCTCAGAACGATCCCAGGTTGTGATGGAATATCCCAAACTTCCCCAGGGAGGTGACAAAAGAGCCCCAAGTGACCACGGCCCCTCCCCGGGGTTTTCCTGCTGTTTTCCCGCTGTTTTCCTGTCATTTCCTCATCGTTTTCCTGAGGTTTTCCCACTGTTTCCATATTTTCCCCCACTGTTCTCTGTCTCCCATCGTTCTCCCAAGTGTTCCCTCCCCATTTCCCCATTGTTCTCCAGCTGCTTCCCATCATTTCCTTCTTGTTTCCCTCCCATTCTCCCATCACTTCCCCATTGTTTCCCATAATTTCTCCATTGTTTCCCACCCTTCTCCCATCGTTTCCTTCCCTGTTTCCTGTAATTTCCTCCTTGTAGAAACAAAATTCTCCCATCATTTCCCCACTGCTCTCCTACCATTTCCTCGCCATTCCCGGTGTTTTCCTGCTCTTTTCCCAGTGTTTTCCTGTTGTTTTCTGCCATTCCCCGGCATTTCCCCACTGCTCCCCTGCTGTTTTCCGGTGTTTCCCAGCATTTCCCCGTGCCCCGTACCGGGCCCGCGGTGCCGTTTCTCCATCCAGATGTAGCAGTTGCTCTGGGCCACGCCGGTCTGCGAGTCCAGGAAGGGCAGGCGCACGCTGCGCTCGGCGCAGAGCCGCGCGTTGTAGCTGTGGCACTGCTCCATGGCGTCGCGGTAGTACTGCTCGCCCAGCCTGGCAGGGGAGGCAGCAGCGAGTGTTGGGAATGGCACCGGGAATGGCACCGGGAATGGCACAGGGAACGGCAGGGATCAGCACGGAGAACGGCACAGGGAATGGCACCAGTCAGTGCCGGGAGCGGCACCGGGATCGGCAGCAGTCAGCGTCAGGATCGGCACAGGGAATGGCACTGGTCAGCATCGGGAGTGGCACTGGTCAGTGCTGGGATTGGCACAGGGAATGGCACAGGGAATGGCACTGGTCAGTGCTGGGATTGGCACAGGGAATGGCACCGGTCAGCGCCGGGAGCAGCACCGGGAATGGCAGAGGGAATGGCACCGGTCAGTGTCGGGATTGGCACAGGGAATGGCACAGGGAATGGCACCAGGAATGGCACAGGGAATGGCAGGGATTGGCACTGGTCAGTGCTGGGATCAGCACAGGGAATGGCACTGGTCAGTGCTGGGATCGGCACAGGGAATGGCACTGGTCAGTGCTGGGATCGGCACAGGGATTGGCACTGGTCAGTGCTGGGATCGGCACAGGGAATGGCACAGGGATTGGCACAGGGAATGGCACCGGTCAGTGCTGGGATAGGCACAGGGAATGGCACAGGGAATGGCACTGGTCAGCGCCAGGAGCGGCACCGGTCAGCACTGGGATCGACACAGGGAATGGCACTGGTCAGTGCTGGGATAGGCACAGGGAATGACACAGGGAATGGCAGGGATTGGCACAGGGAATGGCACGGATCAGAGCCGGGAACACCGGGATTGGCACAGGAATGGTTCACAGGAAAACCCACTGGAAACCCTCAGGAGTACGACTGGAGATTGTCAGGGATACGTGTGGGGAATATCAGGGATAAAACCCTGGAGAATATCAAGGATGGAACTGGAGACTGTCAGGGACAGAACCCAAAATGCCAGGAATAAACCCAGGGAATACCAGGGATAAACCCAGGGAATACCAGGGATAAACCCAGGGAATATCAGGGATAAAGCCAGGGAATATCAGGAATAAACCCAGGGAATATCAGGGATACACCCAGGGAATATCAGGAATAAACCCAGGGAATATCAGGGATAAATCCTGGGAATATCAGGGATAAACCCAGGGAATATCAGGGATAAATCCTGAGAATATCAGGGATAAACCCAGGGAATATCAGGGATAAACCCAGGGAATATCAGGGGTAAACCCAGGAAATATAAGGGATAAACCCAGGGAATACCAGGGATAAACCCAGGAAATATCAGGGATATACCCAGGGAATATCAGGGAGAAACCCAGGGAATATCAGGGGTAAATCCAGGGAATATAAGGGATAAACCCAGGGAATACCAGGGATAAACCCAGGAAATATCAGGGATATACCCAGGGAATATCAGGGATAAATCCAGGGAATATCAGGGGTAAACCCAGGGAATACCAGAGAAACACCTGGGGAATATCAAGGATAAACCCAGGGAATATCAGGGATAAATCCTGAGAATATCAGAGATAGAACTGGAACCCTCAGGGACACAACTGGAGACTGCCAGGGGGGATCCAGCTGGGCAATACTCGGGATAAAGAACAGAATTCCCACTCCTTGGCTTCCCCAGGACACTGCCAGGGGTGTGAGGGGAAGAGATGGAGCAAAGGGATGGACAGGGAAATAAATACTGGGATTTAAAGGGAAATACTGGGATACACAGGGAAATTCGGGAAGTACAGGAATACACAGAGAAATACAGGAAGTTCAAGGGGAATACAGGGATTTCAAGGGAAATATAAAGATTTATATTTTAGAGGGAGATACAAGGATTTAGGGGAAATACAAGGAAAGCTCCCTCCAACTCGGCCTCTCCAGGACCCTCTCGCACAGGAAAGTAGTGCAGGAACGAGCAGGGAATGTACAGGGATATTTAGGGATGTACAGGGATATTTAGGGATATTTGGGGATATTTAGGGATATTCGGGGATGTCCAAGGATGCACAGGGAATCTCCAGGGATGTGTCGGGATGACTCCCCCGT
This sequence comes from Luscinia luscinia, assembly GCA_034336685.1. NCBI lineage: Eukaryota > Metazoa > Chordata > Aves > Passeriformes > Muscicapidae > Luscinia > Luscinia luscinia. The sequence goes on along the minus strand of JAKWBO010000220.1, from coordinate 52,304 downwards.
CCTTGGCCTCCACAGGACGCTCGCACACGGGAGCTCAGGGATACAAAAGGAAGCGCAGGGGAACACAGGGATAGAATTTAGGGAATTTTAAAGCTTTGCAGGGATGAACCCTCCCCTTGCCCTCTCCGGGACCCTCTCAGGGCCAGACCTGGGGACCCCCCGGACCCTCAGGACCCTCTCAGGCTCCTTTCCCTCAAATCCCCTCAGCCTTCCCGGTGCTGGGGGAGATTTTGGGGTGTCCTTAACCTCCCTCCCCTCAGCAAAGTTCACCGCGAACAATGCGCGCGTGTCTCTCCCCCCCCTCCCCACCCACTTGGTCCCGCCCGGCGCGCGGGCGAAGCGGGGGCTCCGCTTCCCGCGCCCGGTCGGGCCGCACCATTCCCGCGCCGCGGGGGGGGCGGCCCGAAGGAGGGGGACCCGCACTCACAGCTTGACCACATTCTGAACCACCGCCGCCATCTTGGCTCCGCCGCCGGGGCGCCGCGGGGCGCGTGCGCGGAGGGAGGGGCGGGAGGGGCGGGGAGAGGGAGGGGAAGGAGGAGGAAGAGGGACGGAGGGAGGAGGAGGAGGAGCGGAGAGAGAGGGCGGCGGAGGGGAGAGAGAAGGGCGGCGAAAGGGGAGGCGGAGGGAGAGGGAGAGGGAGGGCCGGGGAAGGGAGCGTGGAGTCCTCCCGGCCGCTGGGCGGCGCTGTGCGCCGTGCGCCACTGCCCATGCGCGGGGAACAAGACAGGAAAAAAAAGGCGGGAAAGGGAGTGTGGGGGGGGACGAAGGCCTGAGGGGAAAAATGGCGGGAAAAGGATCTGAGGGAAAAATGCACGGAAAGGGAGAAATCCGAGAGAAAGGGGCGGATGAAGGTACGGGGAGAAAGGGGAGGAGAGCGGGGATGAAGGAGGGAGGCAGAGTGGGGGGATATGGGGGGGAGATTAACGGGGAGATAGAGGGGGGAGACTGAGGGGGGAAAATGGAGGGGCAGGGTGAGGGAAAAATGATGGGAGAAGGGGCGACAAGATGGGGGAGAATGAGGGAAAAAAGGGAGAGAACAAGGCGGGACAGCGAGGGAGAAATGGATAGAAAATCAAGGGGGAAATGATGGCAGAGGATGAGGGGTTTATCCTGGAAAAAGGAGATTTGAGAGACCCCGTTCCCTGAGAGAGGCTGGAATGAGGCTGGGGGAGAGATCCCTTCTCCCGATGGATAAAGCAAAAGGAAACAGCCTCGAGTTGCAGCAGGGGAAGTTTATTCAGAAGAAAATTCCCTCATGGAAAGGGTTGTCCTGCCCTGGCAGGGGTTGCCCAGGGATGTGGTGGGATTGCTGTCCTGGAATTATCCCAAGAAAAGGCCGGATCTGGCACAAGGGGACGCGCTTCACAGGTCCCAGATCTCTGCAGATTCCTTCTGTCTGTTCGTGATCTCATCCAAACCCAGCCACCCCTCAAGCCTCTTCAACCCCAAAAAATTCCTGCCAAAAAAAATTCCTCATTTTGGAGCTCTTTTCCCTTTTTATCAAACCTAAATTAAAACCAAATATCCCCAAATTCATCTCCCAGGACAGAGGTCACCCACAGATCCAACAGCGAGCGTGGTTTGATGTCAGCTTCCAGGTGAATTCCTCACTTCTGGTGAATGCCTCATTTCCAGGTGAATTCCTCACTTCTGGTGAATTCCTCATTTCCAGGTGAATTCCTCACTTCCAAGTGAGTTCCTCACTTCCAGGTGAGCAAATTCCTCATTTCCAGGTGAGTTCCTCCCTTCCAAGTGAGTTCCTCACTTCCAGGTAAGCAAATTCCTCATTTCCAGGTTAATTCCTCACTTCCAGGTGAGTTTCTCAATCCCAGGTGAGTGAATTCCTCACTTCCAGGTGAATTCCTCACTTCCAGGTGAACTCCTCTCTTTTTCCTCCTGACTTCCACATCCCACCTGTGGCTTTTTTTCCCCTGTTTGCTGAGAATTTGCCTTTTTTTTTTCCCCCCAAGGTCACCCCCTGGTCAAACCTTCCTCCCTCCCTCCTCCTCCTCCTCCTCCTGGTAATCCCAGGCCGGCTGTTGCTGGCTCTCATCCCACGGCTCCGGCCACACCGGGGGGGTCGGCGCTGACCGCCGGCGTGGGCGGCGTTAATCAGGCTAACGAGGAAATGGCGAGGGAGGCCCCTGCTGGGGTTAATTAATGATCCCATCCCCGCTGGATTCCGGAGTGAGCTCCCCAAGAAGGGAGGGGAGTGGGTGCCGAGTCACAGCTGCCTCAAATTCTTGGAATTGGGAGGAAATCAGAGTTTGGCAACAGGAGTTTGCATGAATCATTAATTCGGGGAGTGGTTAATTGGGGGAGAAGGGAAGGAGGCTCCAGTCCTGTGGAAAAGGATCCCAAATGGTTTATTAGTGGTTAAAAATTAATTATGGGATTTGTGGGGTTTTTTTGCAGGAGATGAGATTGGGGAAAAAAGACATTTCAGGGATAAAGTGATATTGGGATAATAAAAATAATTTTGGGGATAATTTTAGGGGTTTATTGCAAGTGTGGTGTGAGAGGTGCAGGAGGGAGGGAAGAGGGGAAGGGGAGAGGGGTGAGAAAAAGAAAATCACATTTTCATGGTAAAAAAACCCCAAAATCTGGTAAATTAAAGGAGCTTTTCCAGGACTGGAGCAGAGGGGGATGAATGGGGGGAATTAAAACTGGAACACCCCAAAATCCAGCCCTGGGTTGTGAAAGGGAAAATACTGGGCGAGCAAAGGAGCAAAACTGGGGGGAAAAAGTGGATTTTGGCTGATTTTGGTTATTTCAAAACAACTCCAGCAGCAACAATTTCGCAATTCCAGGCGGGGCACAAACAGCTCCAGCTTTAAATCACTGACTGGGGTGAAACTCAGGAAAATTGGGGTGAAATCCAGGAAAAAAGTGCATCCACACTGTCCCAACCCACGCCACACTGGAAACCCCCAAACCAGAGAGCCGCCCAAACTGAGCCGCTGTGGGCTGGATTCCCTCCAGGCTGCTTGTCTGAGCAGCAGCTGGGGAGAGTTTGAGGGACAGGAGGGGACACAGAGCCACGTCCCCATCAAAGTCTGTCGTGCTGGGGTTAATTAATCACCTCCCTGGCGTTAATTAATCACAGACGGCTTCGTCCTGGAATGGGTTTGGGGAGGAAAAATCCCAAAATAAATAAAAACTGGACAAAGCATAGGGGGAGAAAAGAGTTTAGAGCAGAGAAGAGCTGGACCAAATAGAAATTAAGCTTGGGGCTGATCGAGCCTAATTAACCTCAGTTTCTTAATTATTTTACAGATGAAAACCTTGCAAAATGGGTTTGTCCCAAATTCTGGGTGTTCTCACCAAAAGTGGCTCGGGTTTCCGGAAGGAAGAGGCGGGACAAAGGTTCCTTAACGAGCCCCGAGCTCGAGAATCTAATGAGTCATTAGTGAGATAATCTAAATTAGCCTCGTTAGGCAATGAGGAACTGAGGGACAGGAGGGGCCCCGGATCCCGGCCCCGATCTGGGCTCAGACTCCAGGAACTGGTGAAGGATGGGATTCATGGAGGAGCCTGGTCCCACCCTGTCCCCGCGGGGTTTTTATCCTCATTCCCAAAATCCAGCCAGAATTCCCCTGGAATTCCCTCCTTCCCATCCCAGGGTGCGCCTGCCCCTCCTGCCGGCACTTTGGGGTTTTTGTGTCTCGGAGACGATTCCAGCCCTGCTCCTGTCGCTCCAGCTCGGCCCCAGAGGGGATTTTGGCCCCTCCATGGACTGAGTTCCTAAAACAAGAGCCCTGTTGGGAAATCTGAGCTCCTGCACGGGGAGTTTGGCTTCTCCAGAGACACAAAGCCTGGTGGAGATTTCCTGGTGGAGATTCCCCAGTGGAGATTTCCTGCTGGAGATTTCCTGGTGATATCCTGGTGGAGATTTCCCGGTGGAGATTTCCTGGTGGAGATTCCCCAGTGGAGATTTCCTGGTGGAGATTCCTGGTGGAGATTCCTGATGATTTCCTGGTGGAGATTTCCTGGTGGAAATTTCCCAGTGGAGATTCTGGTGGAGATTTCCTTGTGATTTCCTGGTGGAGATTCCTGGTCATTTCCTGGTGGACATTTCCTGGTGGTGATTTCCTGATTTGTGGAGTTTCCAAAGGAGCAGAAGCTGAGGTGGCACCGCTGTGACGATTCAGAGCTCTGAGACCAAACCCCCAAATCCTCCTGCCCGGAATTTTTGGGAATTCACCCCATGGGGTCCGGCTGGGTCGCGTTCCCGTGCTCACCTCCAGCACTGGGCGAGGCTGGGACAGCTTGGGGGGGTCTCACCTGGCGAGAACCCGACTGCACGTCCCACAAACCCCCGAAACGGGTGTGGGGGTCACGTCAGGACCTCGTGCCGCGCGCCGCAGCCGCGCTCGGCCTGGTGCCGGTCCATGACCTGCAGCACCTCGTCCAGGATGGACGGGCCCAGGTCCACGTGCAGCGACAGCAGCGAGCCCGCGTGCGACGCCAGCGCCTCGGCCTCGCCGTTGGCGGCGCGGCCGCGCTCCGGCGACACCGGTGACACCGGCGACACCGGCGCCGCCGCCTCGTCCAGGTGCAGCCGCGGCGGCTTCGGCGGGGCCTGCGCCGCGGGCAGGGTGAGCGCCTGGGCGCCGCCGAGCGCCGGCAGGAAATGGCGTTCTTGAGCAGCGGCGACGGCGCCGCCGCCTCGGCGCCCGACATGGTGGCCGCGCGGGCGAACTCGAAGGGCTCCGGCGCCGCCGGCTCGGCGCCGCCGCGGGGCAGCAGGTGGAACTTGCCCTGCAGGAAGGAGATGTCCCCGAACGTGTCGCTCTGGCCGCCGCTGCCGATGTGGATGGTGTGGCGGAAGTCGCCCAGAGGGGGGCTGATCATGTCTGAGGAGAGGATGTCCCGCAGCTTCTCCTTCTTGCCCTTCCTGCTGCCCCGCTTGAGGTAGATGGGCACCTTGGTGGACATGGTGGCCAGCGCTGGCCGGCCTCAGGACAGCCTGGGGAGAGAGAGGGGAGGGATCAGTGCCGGGCTGAGACACCTCAGGGGGGTCAGAAGTGAGCCCAGAGCTGCCCCCAGTATGTTATCAGTGCTCAGAGCTGCAGGGGAGGAACCCGGGGCAGGGAAATGCAGGGGGATGGGGTGTGAGGGTTTGGGGTGGGGAGTTACAGAAATGCAGGGTTTGGGGTGTTAGTGAGGTGTGGGCTGTTAGTGAGGAATTGGGGTGTTAGTGAGGGTTTGGGGTGTGGGGGGTTACAGGGAAATGCAGAGGGTTTGGGATGTGAGGGTTTGGGGTTACAGGGAAATGCAGGGGATGGGGTGTGGGGGTTTGGGGTGGGGAGTTACAGAAATGCAGGGTTTGAGGTGTTAGTGAGGGTGTGGGGTGTTAGTGAGGAATTGGGGTGTGGAGTGTTAGTGAGGATTTGGGGTGTGGGGGGTTACAGGGAAATGCAGAGGGTTTGGGGTGTGAGGGTTTGGGGTTACAGGGAAATGCAGGAGGATGTGTGAGGATTTGGGGTAGGGTTATAGAAATGCAGAGGGTTTGGGGTGTTAGTGAGAAATTGGGGTGGGAAGTTGCAGAGCAGGGAAATACAGAGAGTTTGGGGTGTTAGTGAGGAATTGGGGTGTGGGTTTACAGAAATGCAGAGGGTTTGGGTGTTAGAAATTGGGGTGGGGAGTTATAGAGCACAAGGAAATGGAGGGGTTTGGGGTGTTAGTGAGGGTTTGGGGTGGGGAGTTATAGGGAAATGGGTTTGGGGTGTGCAGTTACAGAGCAGGACAGCAGAGAGCTGGGAAGAGGAGTTTTAACCCAAAAGAGATTCTCTCACCCCGATCCCCTCGGCCCCACCCAGCCCAGCTGAAGTAAAAACCAGATTTTGGAGATTTGGGGCCAGAAGGGGAAGGAAGTTGGGGTTTCCCCTGTTTTAGCTGTGAACTCAGAGTTCAGACATCAGATCTGGGCTGGGTTTCACAGCTCTGAGGAGAAATGAGGCAAAAATGGGAATTTTTGGTGCTGTGAGTGTGTCCAGCCTTGGGAGGAAGGAAAAGGGTTGGGATGGGTTTGGGCCACCTGAACATTCAGAGTTAAAATCAGCAAGGGGGAACTTCTGGGGGTTTTTACCCTTATCACGAATTTTCAGGGGAAAAAAAATTCCACCCATCCCAGTTTTGGTAAACACGGAGCCACCGGCAGCTCGGGAGGGATTTTGGGATTTTGGGACGAGTTTGTGCCAGGCTGGGACACCCTGAGGGGCCTCTCCCGGCTGGAATTCGACCCAGAAAAGTCCCGGGGGAGCGGCCAGGATTTATCCCTGAAAACAACAACAGCAGCAACGCCCCGAGGGATGGAAAATCCCAATTCCCCTTCAACCTCCGGAGCGCCCTGATCCCGACTGCTGCTGCCTGGGCCCGGATTTTGGGGAGTTTTCCCTCAGAATTCCCTGATTTTGGGGAGTATTCCTTCAGAATTCCCTGATTTTGGGGAGTATTCCCTCAGAATTCCCTGATTTTAGAGAATACTCCCTTATCATGCCCTGTTTTTAGGGAATATTGTCTTGTAATTCCTGTTTTTAGGGAATATTCCCTTGTAATTTCCTGCTTTTAGGGAATACTCCCTCATTAACTCTCATTTTTAGGGAACACTTCCTTATCCCCTACTTTTTAGGAAATACTCCCCCATTATTCTGTTTCCATGGAATTCTCTCCCCTGTTCCCCCCATTTTTATGGAATTCCTCCCCATTATCCTGTTTTTATGGGATTCCCCCATTCTCCCCCGTTTTAAATGGAATTCTCTCCCATTTTCCTGTTTTTGTGGAATTCTCCCCCATTTTCATGGAATTCTCTCCCCTATTCCCCCGTTTTTATGGAATTCTTCCCCATTTTCCTGTTTTTATGGAATTCTCTCCCTATTCCCCCGTTTTTATGGAATTCTCTCCCCTATTCCCCCATTTTCATGGAATTCTCTCCTCTATTCCCCCGTTTTTATGGAATTCTGTCCCCTATTCCCCCGTTTTTGTGGAATTCCTCGCCATTATTCTGTTTTTATGGAATTCTCTCCCCTATTCCCCCGTTTTTACGGAATTCTCTCCCATTCTCCTGTTTTTATGAAATTCTCCCCCATTTTTATGGAATTCTCTCCCCTATTCCCCCGTTTTTATGGAATTCTCTCCCATTCTCCCCCGATTTTCCCCCAGTCCCCCCCAGAGCCCGTTACCGACCCGCGCCGGCGGCGATCCCGAGGCCGAGAGGGGAGAGAGGGAAGGAGGGGAGAGGATCCCGAGAGGGAAGGGAAGGAAGGAAGGGAATCCCGGGGAAGGAAGGAGGGGAGAGGATCCCGGGGAAGGAGGGAAGGAGGGAAAAGGATCCCGGGCGATCCCGGGCCCGGCCCCGTCCGGCGGCTCCGGGCGGGAGAATCCTGACAGTGCAGAAAGCGGCGCTGCTAATCCCGGGATTAACCGGAACGGGAGGGGGCGGCGACAGCGGCGGCGACAGCGACAGTGACAGCGGCTGGCACGGACTGGGATGGGGATGGGACAGGGATGGAGACTGGGACAGGGACAGGGATGGGACAGGGACAGGGATGGGACTGGGACAGGGACAGGGGCAGGGATGGAACAGGGACAGGGATGGGACTGGGACAGGGATGGAGATGGGACTGGGACAGGGATGGAGATGGGACTGGGACAGGGATGGAGATGGGACAGGATAGAGACAGGGACAGGGATGGGACAGGGACAGGGATGGAACAGGGACAGGGATGGGACAGGGACAGGGATGGAACAGGACAGGGATGGGAGACAGGGACAGGGATGGAACAGGGACAGGGATGGGACAGGGACAGGGATGGGACAGGGACAGGGATGGAACAGGGACAGGGATGGAACTGGGACAAGGATGGAGACAGTGAAGGATCTTCCTTTGGGATCAGGGCCATGGCCCTGGAGAACCACTGGGGCTGTTGGAAGAGGGGAAATCTAGGGGAAAAGTGGAGTTGTAGGGGAAAAAATGGGTTTATAGAGGGAAAACATGGGGTTGTAGGGGAAAAAATGGATTTGTAGGGGGGAAAAAATGGATTTGTAGGGAATAAGGTGGATTTGTAGAAACAAAGGTGGATTTGTAGGAAGAACAGCCTCTGAGATGTGAATTCCCAGGTGAGGCTGAGGTCGATGACGGTGATGATGGTTGGACATCCCGGAGCTGCGCTCGCTCCCTCCCGAATTCCCTTTTCCCGCCCCGCCCCCGCTCCCCCCCGGCGCTCCCGCTCGGCTGGGCCGGGACAAAGCCCCGGGAATGTTCCCGAGCTCTTCCCTTTGTGCCGGGACACTGAAACCCCTGCCGGGGGGGATCCCGTCCCAAAAAACCCCTTTGCACGGAACTTTTTGGGGATTTTTTCTTTTTTCCCCCTGTGGCACTCCCCATTCCTTGCAGGTGGAAAATGGGGCTGGGAAAGGAGGAAAAGCACGAGGATAAATCCAATAAAAACTCATTTCTGGGAGTTTGCGTCCCTAAAATCCCAGGAGAAGCCAGGACTGCCCAGAAGGGAGAGTCAGGAAGGAGGAAAACAGGGAAAAAACAGGGGAAAAGGAGGAAAAGGGAAAAAAAAAAAAAATGTTTTCCCCAGATCCGAGTGGGAGGAGCTCCGGGAGACGCTCCCAGGACTCCGACCCCTCCGATTGCCTGAATCAGCAGATTCGATTCCCAGGAAGGAAAATTTGAGGAATTTTTCCCTGTTCCCATCAATCCCAGCTTCAACAGAGGAAATCCTGCTCCTTTCCCACCCGGGTTTGGTGATTTAGGGTTTGGATTGGGAGGAATTTGGGCTCCTTTTCACAAATTACAGGAAAATTTTGTTCATTTTTTCAGCACTTTGGGCTTCAGCATATCCAGGTTTTTCATTTCCACCTGTTTTTGGAAATTCAGGCTTCAGCTGAGGAAAAATTTGGGATCTTTTTGCCTCTTGCCACAAATTTACCTCTCCCAACCTGGATATTTTGGTTTTTTCCCCCTGGTTTTGGAAATTTCTACCCCAATGAGAACTTTTCTGCTCATTTTCAACCCCTTGAGCTTCAGGACCTCAAAATTTTTTACTTTTTCCACAGTTTTTCCATAAAAATTCCTCACTTCCTTCCCATTTCCAGCATCTGGGGCTCTGCCACACAGAAATCTGGGGGGTTTGGGGCCGATTTTGGTGCTGTCAGAGCAGCCCTTCCCCACCCTGGTGTCTCCCAGTTCCCAAGGTGGGGATTCAGGGATGGAATTAAATAAATCTCTTTTCGCATGGGAACGGCCCGAGGGAGGAGCAGGCTCCCAAAACTCCTCCGGTTCCTCCCATTCCTCCCGTCCCGAGCCTTTTCCTGGTGCCCGATTTAAACCCTCGCCTCCAGATCTGCCCCTGGGGAGGAGATCTACCCCGGGATCGCTGCGGAACTCGGATTTCCCAAAAGAAAGGATGGGAATTCCTCATTTCCCTGCAGTCCCGGCGCGGGGAGAGGAGGAAGGAGCCTTTGGGATGAAGGTTACGGGGATTTTGTAGGGAATGGGGATTTGGGGAGCGGCGCCAGGACCCGCCCATGGAAAAGCTGGAATTGGTTAAAAATGGGTTAAAAGAGGGAAGGAATTCCCTGATCCCATCGCACCTGGGGAATCCAGCGGAGAGTCCGGGCCGGCGGCGCGGCGGCGACGATTCCATGCCAGGGACAGCGGGACCTGCCGGGGGCTCCTCAAAATCCCCAACTCAGGGCTCGGGAGAATTCCAGAGGGAAACTGGAGGATGAGGAAGCGCCGGCTCCGGCCTCGGCCACACCCCGGCCCCTCCCGGTGAGAAAAAGCCAAAATCCGGGGAAAAAAAAAATAAAAAAAATCAACAGCGGCTCCTCCCGAGCCGGAGCCGCGCGGGGAGCTCGGGATGGGGTCGGAGTCCGCTCGGGGTCGGGAATGCGGGAATCCCGGGATTCGGAAATCCGGCAGTTCGGGAATCTCGGGATTCGGAAATCCGGCGGTTCGGGAATCCCGGGATTCGGAAATCCGGCGGTTCGGGAATCTGGGAATTCAGGAATGCAGGGGTTCAGAAATCCAGCGGTGCGGGAATCCCGGGATTCGGAAATCCGGGGGTTCGGGAATCTGGGAATTCAGGAATGCAGGGATTCGGGAATCCTGGGATTCGGAAATCCGGGGGTCCGGGAATTCAGGAATCCAGGGGTTCGGAAAATCGGGGATTGGGGAATCCGGGGGTTCGGGAATCCCGGGATTCTCGTGCGCGCAGGAAAAAGCACCCGGAAAGCGCCGGGCCGGGATCCGGGGCTGCTCCAGGGATCCAGAGGCTGTTCCAGGGCTATTCCAAGGATCCAGGGGCTATTGCGGGCATCCAGAGGCCGCTCCAGAGGCTGTTCCAGGGCTCCAGGGCCGTTCCAGCGATCCAGGGACTGTTCCAGGGATATTCCAGGGCTATTCCAGGGCTATTCCGGGCATCCAGAGGCCGCTCCAGAGGCTGTTCCAGGGCTCCGGGGCCGTTCCAGGGATCCAGGGGCTGTTCCAGGGATATTCCAGGGCTATTCCGGGGCTGTTCCAGGTTTGCCGGAGCAGCTCCGAGGCCGTTCCGCGGCTATTCCAGGGATGCAGGAGCTGTTCCGAGGCTATTCCAGGTTTCCAGGGCTGTTCCAGCTTTCTCGGAGCCGTTCCGCGGCCGTTCCGCGGCTCCGCCGCTGCTCTAAGCCGGGAGCGGGCGGAGCCGGCGGCTCTAATTAAGCGCTGGTTTAATTAAGCAGGGAGGCGGAGAGGGCGGGGGAGCTGTGGGGGGAAGGATCCGCTCTTTTTTTTTCCGGGATAAAAGGAAGGAATCGCTGCCTTTCCCTTTAAATCCGGGAGGTGACAGCGCCGCAGGAAAAGCTCAGCCCGCCCCTCCCGCAGCATCCCGGGATTCCGAGCGAGCTCCCCTTCCCTTCCTTCCCTTCCCTTCCTTCCTTCCCTTCCCTTCCTTCCCTTCCCTTCCCTTCCCTTCCCTTCCTTCCCTTCCTTCCCTTCCTTCCCTTCCCTTCCCTTCCCTTCCCTTCCCTTCCCTTCCCTTCCCTTCCCTTCCCTTCCCTTCCCTTCCCTTCCCTTCCCTTCCCTTCCCTTCCCCGAATTCCCGGCGGTGTCACCTGCGGGTCCGGGATCCCCACCGGGGATCGGGATTCGGGATCGGGGCCGGATTTGGGATCCGGATCGGGATCTGGGATCCGGATCGGGATCTGGGGTCGGGGCCGGGATTTGGGATCTGGATCGGGATTTAGGATCCGGATCGGGCCGGGATTTGGGATCCGGATCGGGATCTGGGATCGGGGCGGGATTTGGGATCGGATCGGGATCTGGGCCGGGATTTGGGATCTGGATCGGGATTTAGGATCCGGATCGGGGCCGGGATTTGGGATCTGGATCGGGATTTACGATCTGGATCGGGATTTAGGATCCGGATCGGGATTCGGGATCGGGGCCGGGATTTACGATCTGGATCGGGATTTAGGATCCGGATCGGGATTTAGGATCCGGATCGGGATCTGGGATCGGCTCCGGCGCTCCCGAGCGGATTCCGGGCCCCACCCCGGCCTCGCTTCCCTTCCCGGGAATTCCCGGAGCTCCCTCGGCCTCACCCTGGGGAAAAAAGAAAAAAAAACCCGAAAAAAAGAAGAAAAGCAGCTGGAAAATCCCAGCGGGATCGGCTGGGGAATTCCCGAATTAAATCCCGAGTTCGGGGTGGGATTGAACAGACTCTAGGGGGAAGGGTTGAAATTCCCCAAATCCCCCCAGGACGCGGCTCTGGCTCATCCCGCTGCTGGTTTGACCAAAATCGGGGTTTTTCCAAGGGAAACTGAGGCTGGCAGAGGAGAACCCAAGGGGAAAACTGGGGGGAAATGAATCCTGCTCCCCTGCCCCGCAAAAAAAAAAAGTGAAGGAAAAAAAATAAAGCTGGAAATGGGAGGGGGAAAATAGCAAAATGAGATTTAATGGATGTTGGAGGAACTGTGTTTTATTTGGGGTGAGAAGTGCTGGAATTGGGAAAGAGCAGAGGAGGAACCGGGATGTGAGAGCCAGAGGTGACCTGGGCACTTCCCAGCTGCTCCAGGCGGAGATTTGGGGAGAAAAAGGAAATTTTTGGAAAGTCCTGACCCCACACCTGAGTAGTGAAGGGAATCTCCCTCCCCAGCCCCAATTTCCCCTGGTTTTACCCCAAAATCCCCCCCTGGGATTTACCTTTTTCCCTCAGGAAACAACACCAGGACAAGCAGAAACTTTATTATATTCACATTCATCATCATAAATTTGGGGCAAAAAGTTTGGGAAAAGACTCAAAGGGAGACCTGGAGCTGGTTCTTCCTGGGAAGCAGCAGCACCAGGAATCTGCAATTAATTGGGTTTGGACTAATTAAACTCCAAGTCCCCTAATGAGGCCGGACAGGGGGTGACACCAGGACAGGGAGGATCCCACAGCCAGATTCCCCTCCTCGAATTTCAGGAGTTTTAACCAGAATTTCAGGAGTTTGAACCTGAATTTCAGTTCTAACCTGAATTCCAGGAGTTTGAACCCGAATTTTAGTTTTAACTGGAATTTCAGGAGTTTGAACCCGAATTTCAGGAGTTTTAACCCAAATTTCAGTTTTAACCAGAATTTCAGGAATTTGAACCTGAATTTCAGTTTTAACCAAAATTCCAGAGATTCTAACCCAAATCCCTGGAGTTTTAACCCCAGGAGTCTGAACCCCAGTTCCAGGAATTCTAACCCAAATCCCTGGAGTTCTAACCCCAATCCCTGGAGTTTTAGCCCCAGTTCCAGGAGATTTAACCCAAATCCCAGGAGTTTGAGCCTCAATTCCTGGAGTTTTAACCCCAATCACTGGAGTTTGAACCCCAATCCCTGGAGTTTTAGTCCCAGTTCCAGGAGTTTTAACCCAAATCCCAGGAGTTTTAGTCCCAGTTCCTGGAGTTTTAACCCCAATCCCAGGAGTCTGAGCCAGTTCCTGGTCCTGCAGCCGTGGGTGGGGAACAGGCAGAGCTGGAGTTCAAATCCTCACGACCTGGGCGGCCACGCAGGGGCTGCTGCGGGGGCTGGGCTTGTCCCTGGGCGTGTCCCCAGGACTGTCCCTGGTGTCCCCAGGCTGCTCCCTGCTGCTGTCCCCGTTCCTGTCCCCACTGCTGTCCCCATGTCTGTCCCTCCTCAGCAGGAGCCTCCCGTAGGTGCCCCCGGTCCGGCCCTTGGTCAGGCGCCCGGGGTTGATGCAGACACAGCCCAGGACGTCCTGCAGGGGACAGGGACAGGGTCAGGGGGGTCCCAAACCCACAAATCCACGGGTACAGCAGGACTGGGACCCCACAATCCACCCAGACTCCACAATCCACTGGTTCTGGATGATTTGGGTCCCTCCAGCCCTTCCAGACCCCAAAAACTGCTGGTTTGGGATGATTTGGGACCCCACAGCCCATCCAGACCCCAAAATCACCAGGTCCAGGTGATTTGGGACCCTTCAGCCCATCCAGACCCCAATAACCACCAGTGCCAATCCCTCCAGACCCCAAAATCTGCTTGGTTAGGATGATTTGGGACCTCACAGCCCATCCAGACCCCAAAAACTGCTGGGTCCAAGTGATTTGGGACCCTCCAACCCTTCAAGATCCCAAAATCCACTGGTTCTGGATGATTTGGGACTCTGCACCCCACCCAGACCCCAAAAGCCACCAGTGCCAAAAGATTTGGGTCCCTCCAGCCCTTCCAGACCCCAAAATCTGCAGGGTCCAGGTGATTTGGCACCCCACAATGCACCCAGACCCCAAAATCTGCAGGGTCCAGGTGATTTGGGACCCCACAATTCACCCAGACCCCAAAATCTGGTTTTGGGATGATTTGGGACCTCACAATTCACCCAGAGCCCATTTGGGACCCCAAAATCTGCAGGTTTGGGATGATTTGGGACCCCCCAATGCAGCCAGACCCCAGAATGAGTGGTTCAGGGTGACTTGGGTCCCCCCCAGCCCCTCCCCGGTTTTGGGGGGAGTTTGGGGTGCCTGACCTTGACGAAGAAGCGCAGCTCGGACGGCGTCACCAGCACGTCGGGCGTCACCGGCAGCGCCGCGAACGCCGCCAGCGCCTCCAGATCCACGGGCAGCTCCTCACAGGGCGGGTACAGGGGGTAGAAACTGGGGGGAACGGGAGAGGGGAGTTTGGGGGGGAAAGAGGAGTTTTTGGGAGGAAAGAGGAGTTTTGGGGAGGAAAGAGGAGTTTTGGGGGGAAAAAAGGTGGTTCTGGGGACGAATGAGGTGGGTTTGGGGGAGGAAAGAGCCATTTTTGGGAGGAATGAGGAGTTTTTGGGGAGGAGTGAGGAGTTTTTGGGGAAGAATGAGCGGTTTTGGGGAGGAATGAGAAGTTTTTGGGGGAATGAGGAGTTTTTGGGAGGAAAGAGGAGTTTTTGGGAGGAAAGAGGACTTTTGGGGGGAAAAAGGTGGTTCTGGGGATGAATGAGGTGGGTTTGGAGGAGGAAAGAGCCATTTTTGGGCAGGAATGAGGAGTTTTGGGGAGGAATGAGAAGTTTTGGGAGGAATGAGGAGTTTTGGGAGGAAAGAGGAGTTTTTGGGGAATGAGGAGTTTTGGGAGGAATGAGAAGTTTTTGGAGGAATGAGGAGGTTTTGGGGAGGAAAGAGCCATTTTTGGGCAGGAATGAGAAGTTTTTGGGGAGGAATGAGAAGTTTTTGGGGGAATGAGGAGTTTTTGGGAGGAATGAGGAGTTTTTGGGAGGAATGAGGAGTTTTTGGGAGGAATGAGAAGTTTTGGGAGGAATGAGAAGTTTTGGGAGGAATGAGGAGTTTTGGGAGGAATGAGGAGTTTTGGAGGAATGAGAAGTTTTTGGGAGGAATGAGGAGTTTTTGGGAGGAATGAGGAGTTTTGGGAGGAATGAGAAGTTTTTGGGAGGAATGAGAAGTTTTGGGGAGGAATGAGGAGTTTTGGGAGAAATGAGGAGTTTTGGGGGAATGAGGAGTTTTGGGAGGAATGAGGAGTTTTGGGAGGAATGAGGAGTTTTGGGGAGGAATGAGAAGTTTTTGGGAGGAATGAGGAGTTTTGGGAGGAATGAGGAGTTTTTGGGAGGAATGAGGAGTTTTTGGAGGAATGAGAAGTTTTGGGGGAATGAGGAGTTTTTGGGGAGGAATGAGAAGTTTTGGGAGAAATGAGGAGTTTTTGGGGGAATGAGGAGTTTTGGGAGGAATGAGGAGGTTTTTGGAGGAATGAGGAGGTTTTGGGAGGAATGAGGAGTTTTGGAGGAATGAGGAGTTTTTGGGAGGAATGAGGAGTTTTTGGGAGGAATGAGGAGGTTTTGGGGAGGAATGAGGAGTTTTGGGAGGCCCCACCTGCGCTGGGTCAGGAGGTGCCGCAGGATCCAGCGTGAAAGCGATCGCTGATCCCGAGGAGCTGTGGGAGAGCGGGAGAGAAATGGGTGAGAAAAAGGGAGAAAAAAGGAAAAAAAAGGGGAGGGGGAAAAGGAAAAAAGGGGAAGAAAGTGTGGGGGGAAAAAGGGAAACAGGAAAGGAAAAGAGGGAGTGAAGGGGAAACTTGGAGGGAGGGAAGAGAGAAAAGAGAGAGGGGGAAAAGGGAAAAAAAAATAGGAAACATCAAAAAGGGGAGGGTTAAAGGAAAGGGGGACAAGGTCAAAGAAAAGGGAAAAACGTGAAAGAAAAAGGTGCAAAAAGGGAGAAGGCTGAGAGGCACCTGCAGATCTCCTCGGCCCCCAGGTGCAGCAGCACGTCCGTGGAGGTGAGGCCCAGCACCACGCCCTCGATGGACAGCGTGCAGGGCTCGGGCACCAGCAGCACGCGCTGGACACACGGACACGGGGACAGAGGACAGCGAGGACACAGGGAGGGACACACGGACACAGGGACAGGGAGGGACACATGGACACGGGGACGGGAGGGACATACGGACAGGGACAGAGGGACAGGGATGGACACACGGACACGGGGACAGAGGACACAGTACGGACAGGGACACAGGATGGACACACGGACACAGGGACGGGAGGGACACGGACACGGACGGGAGGACACACGGACATGGGGACAGAGGACAGGGAGGGACACACGGACACGGGGACAGAGGGACAGGGATGGACACAGGATGGACACACGGACACAGGGACACAGAGGACAGGGAGGGACACAGGGATGGATACAGGACGGACACAGGGACAGGGAGGACACACAGACATGGGGATGGACAGAGGGACAGGGAGGGACACAGGGATGGACACACGGACACGGGGACGGACACGGGGACAGGGATGGACACACGGACATGGGGACAGGGATGGACACACGGACACGGGGACAGAGGGACAGGGAGGGACACAGGGATGGACACATGGACACGGGGACAGAGGACAGGGAGGGACACAGGGATGGACACACAGGACACAGGGACAGAGGACAGGGAGGGACACATGGACATGGGGACAGGGATGGACACACGGACAGGGACACGGACAGGGAGGGACACAGGGATGGACACACGGACACGGAGGGACAGAGGACAGGGATGGACACAGGGACAGAGGACAGCAACGGACACAGGATGGACACATGGACATGGGGACAGGGATGGACACATGGACATGGGGACACACGGACACAGGACATGGGGACACAGGGATGGACACAGACACGGGGACAGGGATGGACAGAAGGACAGAGGATGGACACAGGATGGACATGGGGACAGGGATGGACACACGGACACAGGGACAGGGATGGACACACGGACAGAGGATGGACACACAGACACAGGGACAGGGATGGACACAGGGATGACCCCACAGTGCCCCAAACCTGCCCCACAGTGCCACAAACCCCTTAAAAATGCCCCAAACCTCCTAAAATGCCCCAAACCCACCCAGAGTGCCCCAAATTGGCTCTAAATCACCCAAACCACTCCAATCCCACCAATTTTGCCTTAAACCCCCAAAATGTTCCCCAAACCCCCCGGGCCGAGCTGGGTTTCTGCAGGAGCAGCAGATCTGCTGCCAGGGATGAAAACCATGCAATGGGGGGATTTGAACCCAAAAAGGGCCGGGGGGTTGGGAGTTCTGGAATTCCACCCCCAAACCCTCTGTGCCCCTGGGAGCAGGAAATCAGAGAAAGGGGATTTCAGCCCAATCCCAGCTGGGGCTGCCAGGAGGGCTGGGGCTCCCCAGGGGACCCATTTTCGGGGTGCAGAGGGGGGCTGGGGTCGGTACCGCTCTGTCCTCCCTGGGCAGCTCCGGGAGCAGCAGGGGAGGCTGTGGGTACACGAAGTCGTGGGCCACGTCCCGGACAGAGGGAACCAGCACCAGCTGGCAGCCAGCACTGGGGGGAGAAGGAGATTTTTGGGGTGAAAAGTGGTGATTTTGGGTAAAATCCCATGGGGATGGGGGTTAGGGGCTGTCTGGACCTGCGGGTGCCCTCGATGATGGTCCTGAGGCAGAGCCTGAACACGTCCGAGAAGGAGCCCGGCAGCTGGCAGCTCTGGGGTGGGGCAGAGCGATGGAATTGGAGCAATTCTGGGATTTTGGGGGGTTTGGTGCTGCCCCAAATCCCCAGGGACAGAGGGGATTTTGGGGGGATCCCTCCTCACCTCCACCTGCTCGTGTTTGGCGTCCAGGAACGGCCCAAACTGCAGAAAAATGGGGAAAAAGACAAAAAAACATCTTAAATCACCCCCAAACCTTCAGCATGAACTGTTTGTAATGATTCTCATGAATGAACCCTGATTTTAGCCCCAAAATCTCAGAGAAAGACAAGACGAAAAAGCAGAAATTGCTGAAATGGATGCATGGTGCCCAGGCAGGGAATCAGAACTGAACTCCCAGGGCAGCATTTGCTCTAAAATGGAGATTTTCTGTCACTTTGGGGTGAGAAATGGGGATTTTGGGGGTGAGAAATGGAAAATTTAGGTGCTCTTAGGGTGAGAAATGGGGTTTTGGGAATTCTTGGAGTGAAAAATGGAAGGTTTGGGTGCTCTTAGGGTGAAAAATGGGGATTTTGTGGATTCCTGGGTGAGAAATGGGAGTTTGGGGCACTCTTAGGGTGAGAGTTGGGGATTTTGGGCACTCTTAGGGTGAGAACTGGGTGTTTTGGGCACTCTTAGGGTGGAAATTTGGGATTTTGGGCACTCTTAGGGTGAGAATTGGGTGTTTTGGGCACTCTTAGGGTGAAAATTTGGGATTTTGGGCACTCTTAGGGTGAGAATTAGGGATTTTGGCACTCTTAGGGTGAGAACTGGGTGTTTTGGGCACTCTTAGGGTGAAAATTTGGGATTTGGGCACTCTTAGGGTGAGAATTGGGAAGTTTTGGCACTCTTAGGGTGAGAACTGGGGTGTTTGGGGCACTCTTAGGGTGAAAATTGGGGATTTTGGGGACTCTTAGGGTGAGAATTGGGTGTTTTGGGGTCCAGAAATGGGATTTCCATGGGGGTTTTGAAGGGCTCGGGGTCGGGGTCGGGGCTGGGGTGCAGCTCTGGGTTGCTGCTGATGCCATTAAGCCCTGCTGGTTAGTTGGGCTGGTTAGTGGGCTGGTTAGTGGGTTCATGGGCTCACCAGCACGCAGACGTCGGGGCGGTCGCGGGCCACCACCCCCAGCAGGTCACTGAGCGGCTCGAAGGCGACGCCGTCCGAGGGCGTGAAGGGGCCACAGGCCACCAGCACCATCCTCTGCTCTGGGGACAGGGGTGGGGACAAACGTGGGGGTTTGGGGAGGAAAAAAAGGGTTTGGGGAGAAAAAAGGGGTTTTGGGGAAAAAAGGGGGTTTGGGGGAAAAGAAAGGGATTTTGGGAGAAACAAGGGGTTTGGGGAAGCAAAAATGGGATTTTGGGATAGAAATGGGGATTTTGGGGACAAAAAGTGGGATTTGGGGGACAAAGAAAGAGGATTTGAGGACAGAAGTGAGGATTTGGGGTCAAAAAATGGGATTTGAGGAATAAAAAAGGGGTTTGGGGCCAAATGCCCAGGCTCACCTGCCATGGGCTCCGTGGGGCTGTGGAAGGGCAGCGGGACCCCCTGTGGGACAGTTGGGGATGTCTCCAAATGCCCCAAACCCCCCAAATCCTCTCCAAACCCCCCAAATCCCCCCAGAGCAGGGTCACCTCATAGAGTCTGGACACCACCATCGTCCTGCCCGAGCTGTTGGTGCCTTCCAGAGCCACCACCTGGGATTGGGGCAAAACGGGGAGAATTGGGGAAAAGGGTGAGTGAGAATGGGGAAAAGGGGTGGGAATAAGGAAAAGGGGCAGGAATTGGGAGAAAAGGGGCAGAAATTGGGGGGAAATGATGAGAATGGGGAAAGGGGCAGGAATAAAAAAGAGGGTAGAATTGAGGGAAAAGAGTGGGCAATGGGAGAAAAGGGGCAGGAATTGGGGAAAAGGAGCAGAAATAAAAAAAAGGTTAGAATTGGGGGAAAGGGTGAGAATGGGGAAAAGGAGCAGGAATTGGAGGAAACGGATGGGAAATGCATAAAAAAGGGCGAGAATTGGGAAAAAGGGGCAGGAATGGGGGAAAAGGGGCAGGAATTGGTAAAGGGGTGGGAATGAAGGAAAAGAGTGAGAATAGGGATAAAGGGTGGGAATTGGGGTACAGGGGCAGGAGGAAGGGCACCTCACCTGCCCTGGGAACAGGGAATATTCAGGCAGCTCTGAGAGGTCCAGGGGCACCTGGGCCCCCCCCGAAGTGCTCCCCTGTCCCCACCAGCAGCACAGATTTGGGGTTCAGCTTCCCATTGCCATCACAGCTGATCTGCCCCAGCACCGTCACCGGCTCCTGCAGCCCAAACAGGGGGTAAAACCAAAATGGGGGCGTTAACCCCAAAATGGGGGGGTTAAACCAAAGTTAGGGGGTTTAACCCCAAAATGGGGGGGTTAAACCAAAATGGGGGGGTTAAAACCAAAAGGGGCTGGGCTCTCACCTGAGCTGGCAGTGCAGTCGAGCTGAAGCCATCAAGGCCGTGGTGCCTCCGCAGAACCTCCCCCAGCTCCTCCACCCGCCCGGCCAGCACTGGGGGGAGCTCAGGTCACCAAACACCCCCAAACCCGGACCCTGACCCCTGGGAGTGACCTCAGTGTCACCAAACACCCCTGACCCCAACCCCAGTGTCACCAAACACCCCTGACTCCAACCCTGGGGTGACCCCACTGTCACCAAACACCCCTGATCCCAACCCTGGGAGTGACTCCAGTGTCACCAAACCCCCTGACCCCGACCTTGGTGTCACCAAACACCCCTGATCCCAACCCTGACCCCCAAGGGGACCTCACTGTCACCAAACACCAACGCTGGGGGACCCCGGTGTCACTAAACATGCACTGACCCCAACCCTGGTGTCACCAAACCCCCCAGATCCCGACCCCAGTGTCTCCAAACCCCCCCAGGCCAGGGTGTCCCAAGCCCCCCCGGCCCCGGGCACCTTCCCGCAGGTCCAGCGCTTTCTGGAACATGAACTTGTATCCTTTGGCGAGGCTCAGCTCGGGCTCCCCGAAGAGCCGCGCGCTGCAGCCGCCGCGGCCGCTCCAGGCCCCGCCCGGCGCCGCGCCCAGCGCCGCCACCACCTCGCCCCGGCCCCCGCGGGACGAGTATTTCTGGGAGGGGGTGACACTGCGGGGACACGGAGACCGAGCGGGGTTAGGGCACGACGGGCCTCACCCCAAAAGCTCCGCGGGTTTTGGGTTCTGCTCCTTTTCTGAGCACGAGGTGAATGGAGCTTAAAGTTCCCCTTAGAGTTTAACGGTTTGTGTTGATGATGCTTTGAAAATGCTCCATCTCAACTTTGTAACGGTGTGGTTTCAAGGGAAAGGAAGGAAGGGAAGAGGGGGAAAAGGGAGAAGGAGGCAAAGAACGGAGCTGAGATTTAAAGAAGCCCCCAGGTGTCCGGACCCAATGAATGGAGCTGAGTTTAAAGCCCCCAGAGCCCAGACCCAATAAATGGAGCTTGGTTTAAAGCCCCCAGAGCCGGGACCCAATGAATGGAGCTTGGTTTAAAGCCCCCAGAGCCGGGACCCAATGAATGGAGCTGAGATTTAAAGCCCCAGAGCCCAGACACAATGAATGGAGCTTGGTTTAAAGCCCCAGAGCCCAGACCCAATGAATGGAGCTTGGTTTAAAGCCCCAGAGCCCAGACCCAATGAATGGAGCTGAGATTTAAAGCCCCCAGAGCCCAGACACAATGAATGGAGCTTGGTTTAAAGCCCCAGAGCCCAGACCCAATGAATGGAGCTTGGTTTAAAGCCCCCAGAGCCGGGACCCAATACATGGAGCTTGGTTTAAAGCCCCCAGAGCCCGGACCCAATAAATGGAGCTGAGATTTAAAGCCCCAGAGCCCAGACCCAATGAATGGAGCTTGGTTTAAAGCCCCCAGAGCCGGGACCCAATGAATGGAACTTGGTTTAAAGCCCCCAGAGCCCGGACCCAATGAATGCAGCTTGGTTTAAAGCCCCCAGAGCCGGGACCCAATGAATGGAACTTGGTTTAAAGCCCCCAGAGCCCGGACCCAATGAATGCAGCTTGGTTTAAAGCCCCCAGAGCCCGGACCCAATAAATGGAGCTTGGTTTAAAGCCCCCAGAGCCCGGACCCAATGAATGGAGCTTGGTTTAAAGCCCCCAGAGCCCGGACCCACCTCGGGGAGAAGCTGCCGGGCGAGAAGAGCCCGTAGGGGCTGCGGGAGGGCGGCGCCCGCTTGGGCCGGGGCGTCTCCGGGGTGGAACTGCCGCGTTTCTGGGAGCCCTGCAGGGAACAGCACAGAAATAAAGACGTTTCCAGGCCGGTGCGGAGGCAAACCCTGCGGGTTTGGGGCGGTGCCCACCTTGGATGGGGTGGTGTAGGCGTCCAGCAGCTCGTCCTCCTGCTCCTCGCTGAGCCTGCCGCTCGTTAAGGGGCAGCAACGCTCCCGCTTTGGGGTGCAGCCCCCCCGGACCCCCCAGCCCAACACCCCCCCGTGCCCAGGCCCTGTGGCAGCTCACGGCCCCGCGTCCCGGGGTGGGATACAGCTCCTGCAGCGAGTGGATGTCGTAGAGGAGCCCCCGGCGCTCGTCCCGGCCGCGCCGGCCGCGCTTGGCCAGCACCTGGGCCAGCACACAGGTGAGTGAGGGGCTGCTCCCCCCTCGGGGCGTTTCGGGGGGGCAGGGGGCAATCGGGGACCCCCACCTCGTGCTCGAAGGCGTCCAGCCCCTCGGGGGTGAGCTGGGGCTCCAGGTCCTTGCTGGTGACGAAGGCCAGCAGCTCGTTGGCCAAGGCCACCGGGCCCAGCCCGTGGCTCAGGCACAGCTCCACCACTGCGGGACAAGGGGGCTGGGGGGTCCCGAATGCACCAGACCCCCCCGCAAACCCGCGAGTACCCCCCAATCACACCCTGAATCCTTTGTGTCCCCCAAAACCCAGCAGCTCCCAAAACCCTGGCCCACATAATTAAATATCCTCCTCAGAGCTCTCCTGACACCTCCATAAAACAAATATCCCCCCACAGCTCCCCACGACTCCCCCATTAAACCAAATATCCCCTCAGAACTCCCCTGACACCCCCATAAACCAAATATCCCCTCAGAGCACCCCTGACGCCCCCAAATATTCCCTCACAGCTCCCCATGACTCCCCCATAAACTAAATATCCCCTCACAGCACCCCTGACACCGCAGCCCCCAAATATCCCCTCAGAGCTCCCCTGACACCTCCCCAGCCCCCAAAGCCCCTTCCTCCTCCCTCTCCCCTCCCATCTGCCCCCCCAGGCCGCGCCCCCCGCAGCCCTCACGCTTGTCGGGCACTTCCTCGCCCTGGCAGCGCAGCTCGAAGAGCCGCAGCTCCCTCAGCACGGCCTCGGCCGTGACGGGCTCCCGGCCCCGCTCCGGCTCCGGCTCCGCCATGGCCGCGCTCGAACCGCGCGGGCGCCGCGCCGTGAGGGAGGGGGCGTGGCCAAGCCGTATTAGGAGAGGAGGCGGTGCGGAGGCCGGGGGAGGGCGGGGTTATGCAGATATGGATAGAATGGACCAATAGGAGCGGGATGGGCGGGGGAAGGGGCGGGACCGGCGCGCGCCGAGCTCCGCCCATCGGGATGGGAGGGGGAAAAGGGCGGGAGGAAAAAAGGGCGGGAAAAATCGCGCCCTCAGAGCGCTGAGGGGGCGCTGAGGGAACCGAACCGAACCGGACCTGAGGGATCGAACCCGAACTGGGTCTGAGGGGATGAACCGGGCCTGAGGGGAACGAACCGAACCGGGCCTGAGGCATCCGAACCGGGCCGGGGGGTCCTGCTCTGCCCCGGGTCTGGGGTCCCCTCCCCTCCCAGCCCCTCATCCCCTCCGAGTCACGGCTGCACCCCCCGCCCAGGAGACACCCCCGGGTTTAAGTCACAACCACCAAAACACCCCAAAAATATATAAACATAACCCCAAGTCTGTGATCTGTAACCCCAAGACAACCCCTAAACCCGTTATTTTGCAGCGCCTTGAGATCCCCTCAACCCCCGCCTTGAAAAGGAGAAAGAACTGCCAGGAAACGGAGTTTCAGCTTAAATAACATTGTTTTTTTTCTTTGGTTTTTGTCTCATTTTTAATTTATACAATAAAAAACCCCTTTATGGCACCCGAGGGCAGCAATCCCTGAAGCGAAGGGCGACGGCCGGGGCTCCGTCAGCACAAGAGGCACCGAAATCCGGAGGATTTGCCCCAAAAAGGGCCGAGGTGAAGCGGGGGAGGCACGGGGGGACTTTGGCAAAGCTCGGCGGGGCCCGTGTGACCCCAGCCCCACCTCCCCCTCCAGCCTTTCCTGCTGAAAAAAGCCAAAAAAAAGGAAAAAACGGCGCGGGGTCCTGGAAGGCACTTGGAGAGTCGGGTCAGGCGAACATGGTGAGCTGGAGCCACTGGGGACGAGGAGGAGGAGGAGGGTGAGGGAGGGAGGGAGGAAGGAGAGGAGGAGGAAAGGGAGGAGGAAAGGAGGAGGAAGATGAGGAGGAAGGGGAGGAGGAAGGGAGGAGGAGGAGGAGGAGGAAGAGGAGGAGGAGGAGGAGGAGGAAGAGGAGGAAGAGGAGGAGGAGGAAGAGGAGGAAGGCCTCCCCACAGCAGTACCTGCAGCAGGTCGAAGGTGACGACGCCGTCCTGGTCCACGTCCATGGCTTGGAAAAACCCTGAGGGGAGAGAAAGATGTGGGGGAATTTTTTGGGGGGAAAGTTCAATTTCTGAGGGAAAAGCGTGGTTGGGATGGGCAGGAGGGCTGGGATGAGTCGGGGTCGGGGTGGGAGGGATGGATTGGGAAGGATTGTTTGGGATCATTGGGGATTGGGTGAGAAGGATTGTTTGGGATCATTGGGGATTGGGTGAGAAGGATTGTTTGGGATCATTAGGATCAGGGTAGGAGGAACTGTTTGGGATCATTGGAGATCACTCAGGATTGTGTGGGAGGGATCATTTGGCATTGAGTAGGAAGGATAATTTGGGATCATTGGGGATGGGGGTGGGAGGGATTGTTTAGGATCATTTGGGATCGTTTAGCATTGGGTGAGAGGGAATGTTTAGGATCATTTTGGATCATTTAGGATTGGGTGGGAGGGATTATTTGGTGTCATTGGAGATGGTTTGGGATCATTTGGGGTGGGAAGGATTGTTTGGTCTCGTTTGGGATCAGCAGGGATCCCCTGGGATCGGCTGCTCACGGAACATGGTCTCGAGGCGCACGAGGCAGCAGACGAAGCTGTCGAAGTCCAGGGCCAGGTCGGGCTCGGCGTAGCGCGTGATCAGCAGCTCGTGCAGCCTCTTGTTCAGCCGGTACCCTGGGGTGGGGAGGGGGCACCCGGGGTCACCTGGGGGTCCCTGGGGCAGGGAGGGTCCCTGGGGGTCCCTGGGGGTCCCGGGGTCACCTGCAGCCTCCAGCGCCAGGCGCAGCTCGTAGGCGCTGATGGAGCCCGACTTGTCCAGGTCGAACTTGCGGAAAATGCTCTGGCAGGAACAGAGCCCCAAAGAACAGGGGTGAGGGGAGACCCCCAAAACACCCCCAGTGTACCCCCAAAATTCCCTCAAAAATTCACCCACGAGGAGAGACCCCAAAATCTTCACCCCACAGCCCAACCTCCCTCATTGCACCACAAAAAGGGGGAGAACAGTGGAAGGGTGGGTCTCCCATGAAGAGAGAGACCCCAAAATCCCCCTAACAATGGGGGGCACCCATGAGAGACACCCCATAATCCCCCCAAAACTGGGGGATACTCATGAGAGAGACCCCAAAATCCCCCCCGAGCCAGGAGGGAGCCCCAGCCCCACCAGGTAATTGCGGATCCGGTTCCAGAGCACGTTGAACTCCACCAGCCCCAGCTTCCCGTTCCCGTCTTTCTGGGGGAGGGGGGTTAAGGAAAAGGGGGTTCAGGGGGTCCCCCAGCCCAGGGGGGGTTCAGGGTCCCCCCAAGCCCCCAGCCCAGGCACAGGATACATCCATCAGGTTCACCATGCTGCGGCAGGACTCGATGCTGAAGCCCTTGGTGCGCAGGTCTTTGTCTGGAATTGGGGATTTTGGGGTTAATTAATGAGGAGCTGGGGTTAATTAACGAGGGCTGGTGTTAATTGGGGTGGAAGCCCCCGGTGCCAGCCCCGGCTCACGTTTGGCGATGATGCGGTTGAGGATGGTCTGCAGCTCGGTGACGCTGATCTCCAGGTCCTGGGGAGGGGACACGGGGTGGCCGCGGTGTCACCGCCGGGCAGTGACGTCACCGGCAACCAGTGATGCCACCGGCAACCAATGACATCAGCAGCAGCCAATGATGTCACCAGCAACCAATGATGTAATGGCCAACAAATGACATCACTGCCAACCAATATTCCAGCCAACCAATGATGTCACTGGCAACCAATGACATCACGGCCAACAAATGACACCATTGACAACGAATGACATCTCTGCCAAACAATATCACAGCCAGATAATGATGTCACAGCCAACCAAAGGCATCACAATCAACCAGTTATGTAATGGCCAAGCAATGACATAATCACCAATTATGTCATTGCCAACCAATGACATCACAGTCAACAAATTATGTAAAGGCCAACAAATGACATCATCAACAGCCAATGACATCACTGCCAACCAATGATGCCACTGCCAATCACCAATGCCACCCTCAGCCTGCTGTCAGTGGCATCACCACCAAACACTGATGTCACGGCCAGCCATCACTGCCACCATCACTGACGTCACAGCCGTCCCCTCACCGGTCCCGCCAGCTGCTTGAAGAGCTGCTTGAAGTTCTCATCGATTTCTCCCTCCGACAGAACTTTCTGGGGACAGAACCGCCCATTTTAGTACCAGCCCCTCCCTGGCACCCCACAGTCCCACCCTGACCCCGCTCTGACCTCGTCCGGCAGCGTGGCCTGCACCTTGTCGTCCATCTCCCTGCGGGCAGAGCGTGTGAGCGCTGGCGGTGCTGCCAACCCAGCCCAGTGCAGCCCAGCCCAGAACAGCACTGCCCAGCCCAGCCCAGCCCGGCGCTGCCCAGCCCAGAACAGCACTGCCCAGCCCAGCCCAGCCCAGCCCAGAACAGCACTGCCCAGCCTGCCCAGCCCAGCCCAGCCCAGCCCAGCCCGGCGCTGCCCAGCCCAGCCCAGTGCAGAACAGCACTGCCCAGCCCAGCCTGGCTTAGCCCTGCCCAGCCCAGCCCAGAACAGCCCTGCCCAGCCCAGCCCAGCCAGCTGCCCAGCCCTGCCATCAGCCCAGTGCAGCACAGCACTGCCCAGCCCAGCCCAGCCCATCCGCTCACTCGGTGCCGGCTCTCTTCTCCGAGAAGACGGCAGCAGCACGAAGTCGCCCTCCTTGTTGGGCTCGAAGGTGGAGGGCACCACGATGTACTCGCCCGGGCGGTAGGCGAGCGCGTGCTCACCTCGCGCAGGTTGATGAACTGCTCGGAGCGCGCGCGCGACGCGTTGGCCAGGAAGAACTCGCGCTTGAGGTGCACGCCCGACCTCCCCACGTACTGCAGGCAGCGGGGACAGGCTCCGGAACCGCCCCAAAACCAGCCCCGGGGCGGCCCCAGCCCCCCGAGCCCCCCGGCGCCGGCACCGGGTACCCACCTCGGGAGGGACCTGCGGGGAAACGGGGACAGAGCTCGGATCAGGGGATGGCACCAGGGGACAGCAGCGGGACCTGACTGACCACAGCTGACCCTGATCGACCCCAGCGTCACCCAGACTCGAGCCCCTGGCTGGCCCTGACTGACCCTGGCTAAGGACCCCAGTAGACTGACCCCAGCTGGACCTGAGAGACCTGACTAGCCCAAACTGACCCCAGCTCACCCTGACCGACCCCTACCTCACCCAGACTGACCCCAGCTTGCCCTCACCGAGCCCAGCTGGCCTAAACTTACCCCAGGTGGCTCTGACTGATTCCATCTCACCCTGACCGACCCCAGTTAATGCCAGTTAATCCCAACTGACCACAAAGAGATGCCAGTTGGCACCAGTTGAGTCAACTGGTGCTGGTTGACCCCATTTGACTCCAGCCGATGCCAGTTGACCCCAATTGACCCCAGTTAACCCCAGCCAATGCCGGCTGACCCCAGCTGGCCCCACTACCTCGTAGACAGCGAAGCCGATGGTCTCCATGTCCTTGCCGTAGCGGCGCTCGCGGCGCCGGTGCTTCTGCATCAGCGCCAGCAGGAAGCTGCAGCCGGGCTCGCGCCCGCCGTCCTCGTCCCGCTCATCGTCCACCTCCTCCAGCTGGATCTTGAACTGGGGGTTGATCCAGAAGGTGGCTGCGGGGGGCAGAGAGGCTCAGCGGGCACACCAGGGGCTGGCAGGCCCGGGCCGTGCCCGGCTCGTACCGGGGTAGTTGCGGCAGCCGCCGGCCGTGCTGCCGCGCCGCCACGTGCCGTCGTAGAGCCGCGTGTTCCACTTGCGGAACTTGCGGGACTGCAGCGCGTCCGGCGTCAGGTTGCAGATCTCCAGGCGGGTGAATTCCCGCAGGAAATCCCGGAAGGACATCCTGCAGGAAGAGTTCCCTCAGTTCCGGGTGTGGAACAGCCGGGAAAGGGGTTTGAGTTGAACCTTGCCTACCAGAACTCCCCATCCTCCATCTTGACCATGAGCTGCTGGCGCAGCGCCGGCTCCACCGCGTGCCACTCGGCCGAGCTGCGGGGACAGCGGGGTCAGCGGGGTCAGCGGGGCCGTCAGCGCTAACGAGCCCGGCGCTAACGAAGCCTCACCCGTCGCTCCAGGCGCCCGTCCACTCCACCTCTCCCCAGGGATTGCGCATCCGGATCAGCTCCAGCGCCTGCCCTCGGTACGGGATCTGCAGGCAGCACCGTCAGGGGACCCAAAATCCACCGATTTCCCCCCAAACTGGCACCACCCTCACCTGCTTGGCGCCGGTCACCGAGTAGGCGTGGCCCTTCACCAGCTTCTTGAAGGTCACGGCCTCCATGTCGAAGGCGCTGGTTATCTGCTCGGAGCCACCAGGGCGTCACCAGGGCAGAGGAACAACCCCAGTCCGCTGTTTTCCCCCACAATGCCCGGCTGGGCTGACTCACGTCGATGGAGCAGCCCAGCAGGGAGCCGCGCTCCAGCGCCTTCAGGATGATCTGGTACAGGTCGGCCGGCGGCCGGCGCAGGTCGAACCACTCGGTGACGCCGCCCGTGAAGTCCTCGAAGCCCTCGGAGGTGCTGCCGCCCGACAGCGCCTCGTAGCAGCCGTTCACCCTGCGGGGCACCCACGGGGGTTTTGGGGGGTTCTGCCCCCAAAATGGGCTCGGGGAGAGGGGAGGGCCGTACTTGGCGTAGGCCTTTTCCAGCAGACGCGCTCCAGAACTCGGAGCCCTCGGCCGAGTGCACGAAGAGCAGCTTCCCGTCCTTGGTGGGCAGGAAATCGTCCACCACCACGTCCAGCCACTCGCCAAACTGCCAGATCTGGGGGGGCGAGGAGGAGGAACCCCCTGGGTGAGCCAGGGATGGAGATTTCGGGGGAAAAATGCCCAGTTTGGGGTCACACAAGGCAGGGAAATGGAGTCGCCACAATGGGAGGCAGACATGAGGAATTGGGATGGGAAAGGGCCCAAAATAGGGGGGGATCCTCCCAAAATTGGGGGTGCTATCTAAATGTTGGAGCAAATCTTTAAAACGCTGTGGGGGATCACCCCAAAATTGCAGAGTGGAGCCCCAAAACTGTGGGGGATCCACTCAAAATGGTCAAAGGGTGAAGAAAGCCCCAGAACAGTGCGGGAGCTTCTCAGAATGACAAAAGGAGGCCTGAGGTGACAGTGGGAGCCCCAAAAGGGGATTTGCCCTGCACAGGGGAGCCCCAAAAGGGGGATTTGCACTGCACAGGGAGCCCAGCTGGGGCTGCTGACCTGGAAGTGGAAGATGCCGGCGTAGCCCTGCTGGAAGCTCTGCCCGTGCGGCACCACGCGGTGCAGCAGCGTCTCGTTGAGCGTCAGCGAGGCGATGGCCGCCAGCAGCCAGCAGTCACCTGGGAGGCACCAAAACCACCAAATTCCTGCCAAAACCGCCCCCAGGAACCCGGCGGGAGCAGGGCAGAGGGGGAGCAGCCCTCACCCAGCGCGCCCTGGCAGATGTCGGTGCGCGTGGCGCCGTCCACGATGAACTGCGGCCGCGGGCACAGCTCCTGCGGGAAGCCAAAACCCGCCGTGTCGCCAGGCGCCGAACCCGCGGGGTTCCAGTGCGGGTGGGCCCGGCGCCGCGCTCACCGTGGGCCTCTTCCACTGGACGCCGCGGGTTTTGGCGGAGCCGGGGCCCAGCTCGCGGAAGCCCAGCGAGGCGGCGGCCGGCGGGAAGGCGGGGTCGCGGAACAGCGTCCCCGACTGGCGGCACTCCTGCGCCAGCTGCCCGAAGTCCTGGCCCAGGTAGCGCACGGCGTTGTCGTGCCGGCCCAGCCCCAGCTCCTTGGCGCGCTGGCGCCGCACCTGCGCCGAGACGCCGGTGCAGAACACCGGCACCACCGGCGGCTCCGCCATCCTGCGGGGACGGGGACGGAGATGGGTGAGAGAGAGACGGGGTGGGACCGTGTTCTGCACGGGGATGGGGGATCTGGGGGGAGTTCGGGGTGGAAATGGGGAAAACGCGCTCGGGATTCAGGGAAAAGCAGGGCTGAGATGAATGTTCTGCACGGGGATGGGATTTGGGGTTTTTGGGGGAAATTTGGGGTTTTGGGGGGAATTTGGGGGTTGAGAAATGGGGAAAAGCAGCTCGGGATTCAGGAAAAGCAGGGCCAAGATGAATGTTCTGCATGGGAATGGGATTTGGGGGTTTTGAGAGAACTTGGGGGTTTTTGGCGGGAATTTGGGGGTGGAAATGGGAAAAATGCACTTGGGATTCAGGAAAAGTGAGAGCTGAGATGTATGTTCTGCATGGGGATGGGATTTGGGGTTTTGGGGGTTTTTGGAGGAAACGGAGAAAATGTGCTCGGGAGAAAGCAGTGAGACTGCTCTGCATGGGGATGGGGTCTGGGAGAATTTGGGTTTTTTAGGGGGGAATTTGGGGAGTGGAAATGGGAAAACACGCTCGGGATTGGGGAAAATGGGAATGAGGTGGGTGTTCTGCATGGGGATGGGATCGGGTTTTGGGGGGGATTTTGGAGTCTTTTGGAGGAAACAGAGAATACGCTCAGAATTCAGGGAGAAACGGGAGTGAGACTGTTCTGCATGGGGATGGGGGATTTGGGGTTCTGGGGAGAATTTTGGGGTTATTTTGGGGGGGAATGTGGGGGTGGAAATGGGGAACACGCACTCAGGATTTGGGGAGAAATGGGACTGAGGTGGGTGTTCTGCATGGGGATGGGATTTGGGGTTTTTGGGGGAATTTGGGGTTTTTGGTGAAATGGGAAAACATGCTTGGGATTCAGGGAGAAACAGGAGTGAGACTGTGTTCTGGACAGGAATAGGGGTCTGGGGGAAATTTGGGGGGATTTGGGGTCTTTGGGGGCAATGGGAAGTTTCTCCCCAGATTTGGAGTCCTGAGAAAATTGGGGTGATTTTGGTGAGTTAAATGTGACACTCTTCTGGGGTAAAAAGCAGGAATTCCGGGGGCAGGGAAGCTCCCCAGGGTCCCAAACCCCGGGGTTTCACCTGGAAATGGCCCTGTCAGAGTCAGACCCCGACAGCCCCGGCACGAACAGCCCCAGAGAATCAGGAAACGAGGGGAAACTGCCCCAAACTGGTCGCGCAGGTCGAGGCGCGGCCGCAGGCGCGGCCCCGAGGGCTTCCTGAGCCCCGGGGAGGCTCGTTAGGCATCGGGGTGGTTAATTAAGCACCAGGCATGTTAATTAAGCGCTAATCGGAGCCACCAAGGAGCGACAGAGCCGTGACAGGGGTGGGGGCAACGCAGCCCCCCCAAATGAGGCCGAACACGGGGGGTTTCTGTCACCCCAAACCCCAGCACAGCCCCGGGGTGGAGGGTCAGGGACACCCCAAAACTCGGGGATTGTTTGGGGGGACTGTGCCCCAAAAACGCACAGATTAACCCCAAAATGGGGGTGACGGGAGTCCAACCCCCCCTGCGGTCCCCCTGGTTCCCTGAGCCCCCTCCCACACAGGGCCGGGTCCCCCTGCCCCTCCCCACGTACGTTTTTGGGGTGCAGGGCCGGGAATCGCCTCTTTCCACCCCGGGTCGGGTGCCCGCAGCCCCGGCAGGTGCCTCGGGGCGAGGGCCGGGCCCGGCCGCTCCTCAGCTGCCACTCCTGCCCTCGTGCTGGGGAGGAAACGCCGGGAAAAAACTCAAACCCCAGTAAAAACCAGTAAAGCTCCAGCAGAACCACCAACAACCCCCATTACCCCCCCCGAGGCAGCTCCAGCACCCCGAAATCCCCTTTTTTGGCGAAGCCAGAGCTCGGGGGGCGGGGTGGGGGAGCCCCCCCAGCTCCCGGGGAAAGGAGGGAACGGAGCCGGGCCCGGGGCAGCTTTGGCCCGTTCTGCCGGGGTTTGGCCCTTCTCCGGGGGTTTGGCCCCATTCCGGGGGTTTTTACCCGTTCTCTGGGGGTCTTGTCCCATTCCGGGGTTTGGCCCCATTCGGGGGGGTTTTGCCCCTTCTCCCGTGGGTTTTCCCGTTCCCCCGGGGGTTCTGCCCGTTCTCCCGGGGGTTCTGCCCCATTCCGGGGGTTTTGCCCGCTCTCCCGGGGGTTCTGCCCCATTCCGGGGTTCTGCCTTTCTCCCGGGGTTTTTGCCCGCTCTCCCGGGGTTTGGCCCCATTCCGGGGTTTTGCCCCTTCCCCCGGGGGTTTTGCTCCATTCCAGGGTTTTTGCCCGCTCTCCCGGGGTTCTGCCCCTTCTCCCGGGGTCTTGCCCCGCTCCGGAGCCGGGGAAGGGCCGCCAGCCCCGCAGCGGCTCCGGGAGCGCTCCCGCTGTGTCACCGCTGTGTCACCGCTGTCCCCGCTGTCACCTCCCGGGCCCCGCTCCTACCTCTGCCTGCGGGGGCGGCGCTCCCGGGCTCGCCGCTTTTTTTGGGGAGAAAACCGGGGCAAAAAGCGAATTTCTCACCCCAAACTTCCTGGAGCAGGAAGGCGAGGCCGCCCTCCCCACCCCCACCCCCCCCGAGACTCCTCCCTGAGCCGCTCCCTCCCTCCCCCACCCGCGGGGAGGGGACACCGAGAGGTTTGGGGGGACCCGGGGGCTTGGGGGACCCGGAGGGGTTTGGGGTGTTCGGGAATTTCACCGCAGGGGACGGGGGACGGGTGGGTGGGGCTGGACACGGTGGGGGGACACTGGAGGGGCTGGACAGGGGTGGGACATGTAGGAGTGGACACTGAGGGGGCTGGGATGGACACGGGGGGACACTGAGGGGACATTGGGCAGCTGGACAGGGGTGGGGACATGGGGTGGACACTGGGGGGCTGGGACACGTGAGAGTGGACACGGGGGACACTGAGGGGACTGGACAGGAGTGGGGATATGTGGGGGAAAATGGGGGCTGGACAGGGGTGGGAACACGTGGGGCTGGACACTGGGGGACACTGAGGGACACTGAGGGGGACACTGTGGGGCTGGGGACACTGAGGGGGACACTGCAGGCTGTGTTCGTGTGCCACACTTGCCATGGGTGTGACATTTCTGTCCCATTCCTGTGGGTGTGACACGGTCACCCTGCACCCCCCAAGTCAGATCCAGCCACCCTTTTATGCCTTTTCTAATCATTTTTCACGCAGAAAAAAAATCAAAATTAGTGGTTTTTTACTATGCATTGCCAGTTTTCTATATTTTTTGAACAAAAATAGGAGACAGGAGAAGAAAACAAGCAATTCTGGGCAACTCTGAAGGGTGTGGGTGACAAGTAAGACGGAAATTGAAAAAAGCTGAGCAGATTTCACCCCAACCCACGGCTGGGACGGCAGGAAAGAGACACTGGGGAGCAAAAACGGGGGCTGGGTTCAAAAACCCCAAAAATGGTGGTGTAAAAACCCAAGTAAGGGCACTGAGGGTGGCACAGCCCCAATTCCAGGGGGTGTCACCCCAAATCTGCAGGGTCAAGACAAACCCCCCTGCAGTTTTTGGGGGGCTCAGCCCCCTCCTCCGAGGATTTTTGGGGCAACTCCCTCCTCCCCTCTTTGCATTTTGGGGGTTTAAAAACCGAAACAGCCAATTTTGGGCCAAAAGCAGAACAAAAAAAAAAAAAAAAGGACTAAATTTGGGATGAAACCACCTTTGGGGTTAATTAAGGCCCAGGGGCATCTTAGGGCTCCCCCAGTTCATTAGAGCCCCCAGTTCATTAGCAGAGGTCTCATTAAGTGGCTTGATTAGAGCCCCTGCTTGACTGGGGGAGCTCCATTAGGGTCAGGGTTCATTATTAGGAACATCATTAGGGCTCCCTGCTTCATTAGTGGGAACTTCATTAGGCCTCCCTACTTTAATAACTGGGGTATCATTAGAGCTCCCTGCTTAATTAAAGCTCCCTAGTTCATTAGCAGGAATATCCTGAGAACCCCCCACTTCATTAGAGCCCCCCCAGCCCAGTTCATTACAGGGGCCTCATTAGGGCCCCACTTAATTACTGGGGGCATCATTAGGACCCCTACTTGAATGGGAGGGTGTTAGGGCTGTAATTAAGGCAGGGCTTCATTAAGGCCCCAATTAAGGACTCACAGGGCAGCAAAGAGGTTGAGGGGGGTGCATTCAGTGCCGTGGCCAGCAGGTCCTGAAAAATGGGTGAAAACAGCTCCTTTAGGCAAAAAACAACAAAATTCAAGCAAAAAATGTAGTTTTTCTTACAAAATACAACAAAAAGGTATTTTTGGTAGGACTGACCTTATTGGAGAGCCTGGAGAGGAACGCCTGCACCATGGTGTCCTGTGGGAGGAGAAAAACAGCAGGAAAGTCATTTATTTGGGGGGAAAACTGCCCAGTTTGGGGGCTCTGGAGTGTGAGGGGTGGGCTTTGCACAGTCTGGGGGTTCTGGAATGTGAGGGGTGGGCTTTGCCCAGTTTGGGGGCTCCTGGAATGTGAGGGTGGGCTTTGCCCAGTTTGGGGGTTCTGGAATGTGAGGGGTGGGCTTTGCCCAGTTTGGGGGTTCTGGAATGTGAGGGGTGGGCATTACCCAGTTTGGGGGTTCTGGAATGTGAGGGGTGGGCATTACCCAGTTTGGGGGCTCTGGAATGTGAGGGTGGGCTTTGCCCAGTTTGGGGGTTCTGGAATGTGAGGGTGGGCATTACCCAGTTTGGGGGCTCTGGAATGTGAGGGTGGGCTTTGCCCAGTTTGGGGGCTCTGGAATGTGAGGGTGGGCTTTGCCCAGTTTGGGAGCTCTGGAATGTGAGGGGTGGGTTTTGCCCAGTTTGGGGGTTCTGGAATGTGAGGGTGGGCTTTGCCCAGTTTGGGAGCTCTGGAATGTGAGGGGTGGGCTTCGCCCAGTTTGGGGGTTCTGGAATGTGAGGGGTGGGCATTGCCCAGTTTGGGGGCTGTGGAATGTGAGGGGTGGGCATTGCCCAGTTTGGGAGCTGTGGAATGTGAGGGTGGGCTTTGCCCAGTTTTGGGGGTTCTGGAATGTGAGGGGTGGGTTTTGCCCAGTTTGGGGGCTCTGGAATGTGAGGGGGGCATTACCCAGTTTGGGGGTTCTGGAATGTGAGGGGTGGGCATTACCAGTTTGGGGGCTCTGGAATGTGAGGGGTGGGCTTTGCCCAGTTTGGGGAAGCTCTGCAATGTGAGGGGTGGGCATTACCCAGTTTGGGGGCTCTGGAATGTGAGGGGTGGGCATTACCCAGTTTGGGGCTCTGGAATGTGAGGGTGGGCATTACCCAGTTTGGGGGGCTCTGGAATGTGAGGAGTGGGCTTTGCCCAGTTTGGGGTTTTGGAATGTGAGGGTGGGCATTACCCAGTTTGGGGGCTCTGGAATGTGAGGGGTGGGCTTTGCCCAGTTTGGGGAGCTCTGGAATGTGAGGAGTGGGCTTTGCCCAGTTTGGGGAGCTCCTGGAATGTGAGGGTGGGTTTTGCCCAGTTTGGGGGCTCTGGAATGTGAGGAGTGGGCTTTGCCCAGTTTGGGGAGCTCTGGAATGTGAGGGTGGGTTTTGCCCAGTTTGGGGGCTCTGGAATGTGAGGGGTGGGCTTTGCCCCAGTTTGGGGGGCTGTGGAATGTGAGGGGTGGGCATTGCCCCAGTTTGGGGGCTCCTGGAATGTAAGGGGTGGGTTTTGCCCAGTTTGGGGGCTCTGGAATGTGAGGGGTGGGTTTTGCCCAGTTTGGGGGCTCTGGAATGTGAGGGGTGGGCATTACCCAGTTTGGGGGCTCTGGAATGTGAGGGTGGGCTTTGCCCAGTTTGGGGGCTCTGGAATGTGAGGGGTGGGCATTACCCAGTTTGGGGGCTCTGGAATGTGAGGGTGGGCTTTGCCCAGTTTGGGGGCTCTGGAATGTGAGGGGTGAGCTTTGCCCAGTTTGGGGGTTCTGCAATGTGAGGGGTGGGCTTTGCCCAGTTTGGGGGTTCTGGAATGTGAGGGGTGGGCATTACCCAGTTTGGGGGCTCTGGAATGTGAGGGTGGGCATTACCCAGTTTGGGGGCTCTGCAATGTGAGGGGTGGGCTTTGCCCGGTTTGGGGGCTCTGGAATGTGAGGGGTGGGCTTTGCCCGGTTTGGGGGCTCTGGAATGTGAGGGGTGGGTTTTGCCCAGTTTGGGGGCTCTGGAATGTGAGGGGTGAGCTTTGCCCAGTTTGGAGCAAAGCTCAAAGACCCCAGAACAAGAATTGCTATTTCACCCCCATAAAGCTTCAAGTAACCCCAACATCCCCCCAACCCAACCCGTTTAAATGCCTAAAAAGCCCTAAATCCTCCCAAAACCAGAACAAAGGTTAAACCCCAAAAACCTTCGAGTGACCCCAGGTTTAGCTCAGCCTCTCACCTCTCTGCCTCAGTGGCGCTGCAGGAACTCTTTCAAATTTAAGCTTTCCTTCCTTGCTGAATTTCAGTAAGATTTAAGCGCTGAATTTATTTTCTGAAGCCGACACAAGGCAAGGCGGGAAAATCCCCTCAGGAGCTCCGGCGCTTTCCCGCCTTTTCCCGCCCCTCAGGGATTAACCCCGCCCCCGGGAGCCGCCAGCCAATCAGAGGCAGGGATTGGATAAGCCACGCCCCTTCTCCTGCAGCTGTTATTTAAAGGCGTCGGGGCGCTGTGCGGTATCAGCCAATCAGAGCGAAGGGCGCGGAACAGGCGCCGCTGATTGGCTGGGAGCGTGAGGGAGAGGTGTGAAGGAGGGGCGGGTGAGGGGCTTGGGGCGGTTTATGAGGGGGGAAGGCGCAAAGCATCGGGCGTGACGCGCGGTACGAGAAAAAGGGGAAAAAACACAAATCCGGGCCATGTTGGGGCTCCCCAGGGCGCTGAGGGGGATCGCGCCCCTCGCCCGCGCCGCCCCTCCCTTAGCAACAGCGGGCGGCCGAGCGGCGCCGCGCGGGGATTTTCGTGATTGGCGGAGCCGCGCCGGGCCGGGCCAATGAGCGCGAGCCACGGGACCCTGCGCGTTCCCGCCCCCCTGCGCCGGCCGCGCGGCCGCTCGGGCCGTACCAAGCGCGGGCGTGCGGGGGGGGAGCCCAGCGCGTTGGGGTTTAGGGGACAGCGGCCCGCCACACTCTCTGTGCGGAGGGAAGGGCGGGGGTCTCTCGGTATCTCTGTAGGGAGGAGCGGTTTGGGGGCGGGCTGGGTTCAGCAGGCAGTGAGCGAACCCCCGTGCCCCCCGGCAGCGGTGGTGCGGTCCGGGCGGAAGTGAGGTGTCGCGCGCCGAGGCGGTTCCGGTGTGGGAGCGGCCCGGGCTGGGGGCTGAGGCGGGGTCGCGCCCGGTGAGTCCCGGGGGGAAAAGCGGGGCCGACAGCGGGGCTGGGGGTGCGGAGGGGATTGGGAGGGGCGTGGGGAGAGGCTGGGGGTCAACGGGGGGCTCGGGGAAGCCGAGGGAGCGGTGACAGGTTGGGTTCCTGCTGGAGGAGGGGATGGGCATGTGGGGGGACAGGGGCGTGAGGGGGAGTGGGAGGGGCTGGGGACGTGAGGGGGGACAGGGGGGCACCGGAGGGGTTGGGGACACAGGGACAGAGAGGGGGACAGACGGACATGGGAGGCACTGGGAGGTTTGGGGACACAGGGACAGACGGACGTGGAGGGACAGACGGACATGGAGGACAACAGACGGACACGGGGCAGAGCCGAGGGGAGCCGGGACCAGGCGCTGCCCGCTGCGGACTCGGCCCCCGCCGCCCCCAATGTGGGACAGAACCGGCGCCGCCAGCGGGGACCGACAGCTCTGTTGGAAAAATCCCATTTTTATCCCTCACGGGAATCATTAATGAGCTAAAAACCTCATTTTCCAGGTTATGGCCAAGGCCCAAACCCCCTGAGTTCCGGGGGGTGTTGGATCGCTGGTTTTGGGGGTAAATCCCTGATTTTGGTGTGGCCAAAAGGCCAATGCTGTGTGCAACGGCAGGAGCCTGACCCCTGCTTTTGGAGATAAATGTGGATTATTTTTTGGGTTCAAATCCCTGTTTTTGTGGTTTCCAGGCCGAGGCCATGCTGTGCACAGCTCTGGTCATGGCTGGACAGCCTGACTCTGACTCTGCAGTTAAACATGGATTATTTTTTGGGTTTAATTCCCATTTTTGGTGGTTTCCAGGCCGAGGCCATGCTGTGCACAGCTCTGGTCATGGCTGGCAGCCTGGCTCTGCCTCTGCAGTTAAACATGGATTATTTTTTTGTTTATAATCCCATTTTTGGTGGTTTCCAGGCCGAGGCCATGCTGTGCACAGCTCTGGTCATGGCTGGCAGCCTGGCTCTCACCACGGCCGTGGTTGCCCACGCCTATTACCTGAAGCACCAGTTCTACCCCACCGTGGTGTACCTGACCAAGTCCAGCCCCAGCATGGCCGTGAGTGCTTCATGACCCGTTAATTGCCCCTCATTAACAGCTGGGGGACTGCCCAGCCTCTCTCACTTCTGCTTTTTGCCCGGGTGGGGGTTGAGGTGCTCCCCAAAATCCCTGGGGGCGGTGTGGGGGGAGGGGTGGTCCTGCCCCCTCCATCCCCTGGGAGGTGAATTTTGGGCCCCAAACGCCCCCAGTTGTCCCCAAAATGTGCTCTGGGGGCTGCAGGTGCTGTACATCCAGGCCTTTGTGCTGGTCTTCCTGCTGGGCAAGTTCATGGGCAAGGTGTTCTTCGGGCAGCTGCGAGCAGCTGAGATGGAGGTGAGCAGGGCTGGGGCAGAGCTCGGGCTCCAGGAGAACTTTGGGGGGAATTTGGCACCCCAGAAAGTCTTTGGGGCTGTTTTAGGGGGGAGGTTTTGACCCCAGAAAGTCTTTGGGGCTGTTTTAAGAGGGAATTTTGGCCCCAGGATTTCTTCAGGGCTGGTTTGGAGGGAATTTTTGATGCTGTTTTAGGGGGGAATTTTTGACCCCAGAATGTCTTTGATGCCCTTTGGGAGGATTTGTTGCCATTTTGAGAAGAACTGATGAGCTCAGGAAATCATTGGTGAAGTTTTAGGTGGGGAATTTTGGATCCCAGGAGAACTCTGGTCCTGCTCTGGGGAGATTTTGGACCCCAGAAGATTTTTGGTGCTGTTTGGGGGGAGAATTGATGCATTTTGGGGAAAGATTTGGAACCCCCAGAGTCTTTCAGTGCCACTTTCGTGGGTGCTTTCAACCTCAGGAGGTTTTTGGTGCAAATTTTGAATCCCCAGAGTTCTTGGGTCCTTTTTGGGTTGAATTTTTGAACCCTCAGAGTTCCTGAGCCCCTTTTGGGGTGAATTTTGAACCCCCAAAGTTTCTAGGGTCCCTTTTGGGGTGAATTTTGAACCCCAGAGTTCTGGTCCTTGGGGTAGTTGAACCCCAAATTTCTAGGGTCCTTTGGGTTGAATTTTGAACCCCCAGAATTCCTGGGTCCCTTTTGGGGTGAATTTTGAACCCCCAGAGTTCCTGGGCCCTGTTCTGGGGTGAATTTTGAACCCTCAGAGTTTCTGGGATCCCTTTTGGGGTGAATTCTGAACCCCCAGAGTTCCTGGGATTCTTTTGGGGGTGAATTTTGAACCTTCAGAGTTCCTGAGCCCCTTTTGGGGTGAATTTTGAACCCCCAGAGTTCCTGGGATTCTTTTTGGGGTGAATTTTGAACCCCCAGAGTTCCTGGGTCCTTTTGGGTGAATTTTGAACCCCAGAGTTCCTGGGCCCTGTTCTGGGGTGCATTTTGAACCCCCAGAGTTCCTGGGCCCTGTTCTGGGGGGCTCTCAGCCCCCAGCAGCCCCAGCCCCACTTTGGGGTCCCCACTGGTGTCCCCAGCACCTCCTGGAGCGCTCGTGGTACGCGGTGACCGAGACCTGCCTGGCCTTCACCGTCTTCAGGGACGACTTCAGCCCGCGCTTCGTCGCCCTCTTCACCCTCCTGCTCTTCCTCAAGTGCTTCCACTGGCTGGCTGAGGACAGGGTGGATTTTGTGAGTGTTGGGAGTGGGGAAAGCAGCTCAAAAACCCCCCAAAATCAACCCAGAATCAACCTTGAACGTGCCTGAAACCCGCCCAAAAATAACCTGAAATCAACCCAAAATCAGCCCCAAATCAGCCTCAACCAACCCAAACCCAACCCAAAATCAGCTCAAAAATAGCTCAAAATCATCCCCAACCACCCCCAAAAATAACCTGAAATCAACCCAAAAATAACCCAAAGTCAGCCCTAAACCACCCCCAAAAATAACCTGAAACCAACCCTAAAAATAACCCAAACCCATCCTAAAAATGACCCCCAAAATAACCCAAATAACCCAAATTAACCCTGAAAATGGCCCAAAATAAGCCCAAAAATGACCCAAAATAACCCCAAAAATGACCCCAGCCCTCCCCAAGCCCCATTTTTATGGAAAATCTGGATTTTTTTCCCCCCACAGATGGAGAGGAGCCCGAACATCTCATGGCTGTTCCACTTCCGCATCGTCTGTGAGTGCCCCTCCTCTGCTCATTTGCATAATTTTGGGGCAGAGCTGGGTCTGGTGGGGCCTGATAAGCTTTAATTACCCTGATCAGCAGCAGCTCGTTAACGAGGGGCTCGTTAGGGGGTTAATGAGCTCTGCAGAGCAAAAACAAACCCAAAATGGGCTGGGAGATGGAATTTGGGGATGGATTTCCCAAATTGGGAAAATTAAGTTTTAGGGATGGATTTCCCAAAATTGGGAAAATGAGATGTAGGGGTGGATTTACCAAAATGGGATTTGGGGATGGATTTCCCAAAATGGGAAAAATGGGATTTAGGGATTTCCCAAAATTGGGAAAATTGGATTCAGGGATGGATTTCCCAAAACTGGTAGAAGGGAGTTTAGGGATGGGTTTCCCAAAGTGGGATTCAGGGGTGTACAAACCCATTCTCGAGGGGATTTTGCTGTTTTGGGGGTGGGAGCTCCTGCTGTGCCTGAACTGCAGCAATCTGTTAATGACCCTCACTAATTACTAGTGGGGTACAGACCCTCCCTCAGAGCTGTTCCCCAGTGGGGCCCATTCACATTTTGGGATGTTTTTGGGGTGATTTTTGGGTCTCCTGCCCTTCCCAGCCCTGATGCTGCTCCCCGGGGGCCCATTCACATTTTGGGGTGTTTTTGGGTCTCCTGTCCCCTCCCAGCCCTGATGCTGCTCCCCAGGGGGGCCCATTCACATTTTGGGGTGTTTTTTGGGTCTCCTGCCCTTCCCAGCCCTGATGCTGCTCCCCAGGGGAGGCCCATTCACATTTTGGAGTGTTTTTTTGGGTCTTCTGTGCCTTCCCAGCCCTGATGCTGCTGCTTTTGGGGTGTTTTGGGGGTGTTTTTGGGTCTCCTGTCCTCCCAGCCCTGATGCTGCTCCCCAGGAGGCCCATTCACATTTTGGGGTGTTTTTGGGTCTCCTGTCCTCCCAGCCCTGATGCTGCTCCCCAGGGGAAGCCCATTCACATTTTGGGATGTTTTTGGGTCTCCTGCCCTTCCCAGCCCTGATGCTGCTCCCCAGGGGGCCCATTCACATTTTGGGGTGTTTTTTGGGTCTCCTGCCCTTCCCAGCCCTCATGCTGCTCCCCACGGGAGGCCCATTCACATTTTGGGGTGTTTTTTGGGTCTCCTGTCCCTCCCAGCCCTGATGCTGCTGCTGGGGGTGCTGGACCTGCTGTTTGTGAGCCATGCCTACCACAGCATCCTGACCCGCGGCGCCTCCGTGCAGCTCGTCTTCGGCTTCGAGGTGGGTCCCATGGAAATCCCCAATTCAAGGAAAACCAGCAGTCATTAATTGATATAAAGCTGTTTATTGCAAAGGCACATCAGTCTCAAAAGGCAAAGAGTCACAAGTGTTAAAGTGCATGCTGGAAGTTTTTGGTGAAGAGTCCTAAATCCTGATCCCATCGCAATCCTGATCCCAATCCTGATCCCAATCCTGATCCCAATCCCAATCCTGATCCCATCCC
This sequence comes from Luscinia luscinia, assembly GCA_034336685.1. Classification (NCBI taxonomy): domain Eukaryota; kingdom Metazoa; phylum Chordata; class Aves; order Passeriformes; family Muscicapidae; genus Luscinia; species Luscinia luscinia. The sequence goes on along the minus strand of JAKWBO010000220.1, from coordinate 10,475 downwards.
AGTCCTGATCCCATCCCAGTCCTGATCCCATCCCAATCCTGATCCCAATCCTGATCCCAATCCCAGTCCTGATCCCATCCTAATCCTGATCCCAATCCTGATCCCATCTCAATCCTGATCCCAATCCTGATCCCATCCCAGTCCTGATCCCATCCCAGTCCTGATCCCATCTCAATCCTGATCCCAATCCCGATCCCATCTCAATCCTGATCCCATCTCAATCCTGATCCCAATCCCAATCCTGATCCCAATCCTGATCCCATCTCAATCCTGATCCCAATGCCAATCCTGATCCCAATTCCAGTCCTGATCCCATCCCAGTCCTGATCCCACCCCAATCCCCTCCCAATCCCCAGCACTGCAGTGGATGTTAACAAGATGATTAATTAATTCAATATTAATTCATCAGGCATTCATTAGCGGGGGAAGGGTTAAATTCCTTTGGGGGATCAGAGAGCTCCTGGTGGCTGATGACTAACGAGAGGGTCGCTAATTAAGGCTGATTGCCTGTCCCCAGTATGCCATCCTGCTGACCATGGTGCTGACCATCTTCATCAAGTACGTGCTGCACTCCATCGACCTGCAGAACGAGAACCCCTGGGACAACAAGGCCGTGTTCATGCTCTACACCGAGCTGCTCACTGGTACTGGGGGGGGGCAATTAGGGCTTGCTTAACGGGGGCTGCAGGGGCTGGGGGGGTCAGCAAAGAGCCAAAGGCTTGGTTTTTGACAGAGTTTTGTTCATTAATGAGCACTCAAAGTGTTGGTTTTCACTCAAAATCCACTGAAACCAGCCCAGAAATAACCCAGAACCTGCCCAGAAATAGCCCAGAATCTGCCCAAAACCAGCAATCAGCATAGAGTCAAAGTCTTGGTCTGTATTGGTTTTTGCTCATTAATGAAGACTCAAAATCCTGGTGTTTAACTGGCCTCGTTGGTCAACCACAACTCAAAGTCTTGGTGGGGCTCCATTGGTCACCTCAGTGACCTTTGCTTGTCCCAAAATTGCACCTTGGGGTCCCAGCCCTCACCCAGACTGTGTCAAAGTAGGACCAGGTGATTTTGTGATTTTGGGGTGCCAGCCCCTCGCCCGGGCTGTCCCAGGTGATTTTGGGGTCCCCTGTCCCCAGGGCTGATCAAGGTGCTGCTCTACATGGCCTTCATGACCATCATGATCAAGGTTCACACCTTCCCGCTCTTCGCCATCCGCCCCATGTACCTGGCCATGAGGTGAGAGCCTGGGGGTGCTCCTGGCTGGGATCCCAATCCCTGATCCCATTCCCTGATCCCAGCCCTGATCCCAATCCTGATCCCATCCCAATCTGCCCCATGTACCTGGCCATGAGGTGAGAGCCTGGGGGTGCTCCTGGCTGGGATCCCAGCCCTGATCCCAATCCCTGATCCCAATCCCTGATCCCAATCCCTGATCCCAGCCCTGATCCCAATCCTGATCCCATCCCAATCTGCCCCATGTACCTGGCCATGAGGTGAGAGCCTGGGGGTGCTGCTGGCTGGGATCCCAATCCCTGATCCCAATGCTGATCCCAATCCCTGATCCCAATCCCTGATCCCAGCCCTGATCCCAATCCCTGATCCCAATCCCTGATCCCAGCCCTGATCCCAATCCTGATCCCAGCCCTGATCCCAATCCTGATCCCATCCCAATCTGCCCCATGTACCTGGCCATGAGGTGAGAGCCTGGGGTGCTGCTGGCTGGGATCCCAATCCCTGATCCCAATGCTGATCCCAATCCCTGATCCCAACCCTGATCCCAGCCCCAATCTCAGTCCTATCCCACCCCAGTCCCACCCCAGTCCCACCCCAGTCCCACCCCAATGCCACCCAACCCCTCTCTCTGCTCCAGGCAGTTCAAGAAGGCCGTGACCGACGCCATCATGTCCCGCCGGGCCATCCGCAACATGAACACGCTGTGAGTGATGCACCCCACACCCCAAAACCCAAATCTGGGAAAAGCCCTGTGTGCATCCACCCAAAAACCCCAAATCTGGGAAAAACCCTGTGTGCATCCACCCAAAAACCCCAAATCTGGGAAACCCTGTGTGCATCCACCCAAAAACCCCAAATCTGGGAAACCCTGTGTGCATCCACCCAAAAACCCCAAATCTGGGAAAAACCCTGTGTGCATCCACCCAAAAACCCCAAATCTGGGAAAAACCCTGTGTGCATCCACCCACCCAAAACCCCAAATCTGGGAAACCCTGTGTGCATCCACCCACCCAAAACCCCAAATCTGGGAAAACCCTGTGTGCATCCACCCAAAAACCCCAAATGTGGAGAAAAAGCCCTGTGTGCATCCACCCAAAAACCCCAAATCTGGGAAACCCTGTGTGCATCCACCCACCCAAAACCCCAAATCTGGGAAAAACCCTCTGTGCATCCACCCAAAAACCCCAAATCTGGGAAACTCTGCATTCACCCTAAACACCCCAAACCTGGGAAACTCCTCTGTGCATCGGATTTTTGGGAACAGCTGAGAGTTTTTGGGAATAGACTGGGGGATTTTTGAGAAAACAGCCAGTGGATTTTCTGGGAGTAAATGGGAGATTTTGGGGACCAATTCGGGAGTTTTTGGGGACAGGCTGGGGTTTTTGGGGACAGGCTGGGGGTTTTTGGGGACAGGTTGGGGTTTTTGGGGACAGTTTGGGGGTTTTGGGCACAGTTTGGGGTTTTTGGGGACAGTTTGGGGGTTTTTGGGAACTTGCTCCCTGATCCCTCAGCTACCCCGACGCCACGGCCGAGGAGCTGCAGGCCATGGACAACGTGTGCATCATCTGCCGTGAGGAGATGGTGACGGGGGCCAAGCGCCTGCCCTGCAACCACATCTTCCACACCAGGTGCTGCTGCCGGGACTGGGGATTCTGGGGATCACTGTCCCAATCCTAATGCCAATCCTGATTCCAGTCCCAATTCCAGTTCCAGTCCTGATCCCGATTCCAATCCCGTCCTGACCCGTCCCCATCCAAATCCCATCCCAATCCTGATCCCAATTCCAATCCAAATCCTGATCCCAGTTCCAATCCCAATCCTGATCCCAGTTCCAATCCCAATTGCGAGTCTGATCCCAATTCGATCCCAATCACAGTCCTGATCCCAATCCTGATCCCAGTTCCAATCCGAATCCTGATCCCAATTCTGATCCCAGTCACAGTCCTGATCCCAATCCTGATCCCACCCCAATCCCAATCCCATCCCAATTCTGATCCCAATTCCCATCCCAATCCTGATCTCACCCCAATCCCATCCTAATCCCCAGCACTGCAGTGGAGGTTAAGGAGGTCATTAATTAATTCAGAATTAATTAATTAATTAGGGACTCATTATTGGTGGGTGAGTTAAATTCTTTTGGGGGATCAGAGGGACACGGAGGGGTCTGGTGGCCAATAACTAACGAGAGGGTCGTTAATTAACGGGTTAATTATTTCCGGGGGAACAATCCAGCCGGGATGTGGAGGGGGCGCTAATGAAGGCGTTAATTAGGGCACTAATGAGCGCTGTAACTGCCCGCAGCTGCCTGCGCTCCTGGTTCCAGCGGCAGCAGACGTGCCCCACGTGCCGCATGGACGTGCTGAGAGCCTCGGCACCGGCAGCGGCAGCGCCCGAGGCACCGGCACCGGCACCGGGAGCCGCGGGGGGGGCGGCGCCGGGCGGGGCGCAGGGACCCACAACTGTGAGTGATGGGGGACACAGGGACCCACAGCTGGGAGTGATGGGGAAACAGGGACCCACAGCTGGGAGTGATGGGGGACAGGGACCCACAGCTGGGAGTGATGGGGAAACAGGGACCCACAGCTGGGAGTGATGGGGGGGACAGGGACCCACAGCTGGGAGTGATGGGGGAAACAGGGACCCACAGCTGGGAGTGATGGGGGAAACAGGGACCCACAGCTGGGAGTGATGGGGGAAACAGGGACCCACAGCTGGGAGTGATGAGGGACAGAGGGACAGGGAGGGGGAGGCCCTGTGGGCAGCCCAAGGTGTTCCCACCTGTGAGGTGCAGGGCTGAGTGCCGATGGAAGTTTGGGTGAAATTCAGTTGAAACTCAGATTAAATTCGGGTGAAATTCAGATAAAATTCAAGTGAAATTCAGGGGAAATTTGAGTGGAATTCAGGTGAAATTCGGGTGAAACTCGGATTAAATTCGGGTGAAATTTGATTAAAATTTGATTAAAATTTGATTAAAATTTGGGTGAAACTTGGGTTAAATTCAGGTGAAATTCAGGTGAAATTGGGGTGATATTCAGGTGAAATTGGGGTGAAATTTGGCTGAATTTGGGGTGAATTGGGCTGTTGCTGCTCTCAGCTCTGCTCTCTCTCCCTGCAGTCCCCCAGGGGCTCCTCCCTCCGTTCCCCCCGGGCATGTTCCCGTTCTGGCCGCCCGTGGGGCCGTTTCCCGCCCGTGCCTGGAGCGCCCGGAGCCGGAGCTGGAGCCGGAGCCGGAGCCGAGGGCACGGCCAGCACGGCCGGCAGCGCTGCCGGTGAGTGACCCCAGCCCAGCCCAAACCCAGCTCAGATCCATCCCAAACCCAGCCCAAACCCAGCCCAGATCCATCCCAAACCCTGCCCAAACCCAGCTCAGATCCATCTCAAACCCAGCCCAAACCCAGCCCAGATCCATCCCAAACCCTGCTCAGATCCATCCCAAACCCAGCCCAGATCCATCCCAAACCCAGCCCAGATCCATCCCAAACCCAGCCCAGATCCATCCCAAACCCAGCTCAGATCCATCCTGAATACATCCCAAACCCTGCCCAGATCCATCCCAAACCCTGCTCAGATCCATCCCAAACCCAGCTCAAACCCAGCCCAAACCCTGCCCAGATCCATCCTGAATACAGCCCAAACCCAGCTCAGATCAATCCTGAATACAGCCCAAACCCAGCTCAGATCCATCCTGAATACATCCCAAATTCATCCCAAATTCAGCTCAAACCCAGCCCAAACCCTGCCCAGATCCATCCCAAATCCATCCTAAATCCATCCTAAACCCAGCCCAAACCCAGCCCAGACCCATCCCAAACCAAGTCCAGATCCATCCCAGATCCATACCCAAATTCATCCCAAAATCCCATCCCAAATCCACCCCAAATCCATCCCAAATCCCATCCCCTTCTCACTCCCTTTTCCCACCCCCAATCCCCAAATCCCACCGTTGTCCCGTGTCCCCCCAGGTTCCCGTGCCGGTGACGCCGCTGCCGGTTCTGGTTCTGGTTCTGGTTCTGGTTCTGGTGCGGGTTCGGTGCCGGAGCCGGGCGCTGCCGGGGCCGTGCCGGGGCTGCCGCTGCCCCCGCCCTGGGTGGGGATGGCCTGGCCACCCCTCTTCGGTAGGATTTGGGATTTGGGAATTTGGGATTTGGGAATTTGGGGTTTGGGATTGGGGGTTTGGAATTGGGGATTTGGGATTGTGGGCTTTGTGGATTTGAGAATTTGGTATTTGGGGTATTTATGGTTTGGAATTTGGTATTTGATGTATTTATGATTCGGGATTTGGGCATTTGGTATTTGGGCTGTTTATGATTTAGATTTGGTGTATTTATGATTCAGGATTTGGTATTTGGTGTATTTATGATTTGGGATTTGGGGATTTGGTGTATTTATAATTTGGGTATTTGATATATTTATGATTTGGAATTTGGTATTTGGTGTATTTACAATTCAGGATTTGGTATTTGGGGTATTTATTTTTGGGGATTGGGTATTTGGTGTATTTATGATTCGGGATTGGGTATTTGGTGTATTTATTTTTGGGAATTTGGTATTTGGGGTATTTATTTTTGGGAATTCGGTATTTGGTGTATCTGTTTTTGGGGATTGGGTATTTGGTGTATTTATTTTTGGGAATTGGGTATTTGGTGTATCTATTTTTGGGAATTGGGTATTTGTTGTATTTGTGATTCGGGGATTGGGTATTTGGTGTATCTATTTTTGGGGATTGGGTATCTGTTGTATTTATGATTTGGGATTGGTTATTTGGGGTATTTCTTTTTGGGAATTGGGTATTTGGTGTATTTATTTTTGGGAATTGGGTATCTGTTGTATTTATGATTTGGGATTGGGTATTTGGGGTATTTACCATCAGGATTTGATATTTGGTGTATTTATTTTTGGGAATTTGATATTTGGTGTATTTATTTTTCTGGATTGGGTATTTGTTGTATTTATGATTTGGGATTGGGTATTTGGGGTATTTCTTTTTGGGAATTCGGTATTTGGGGTATTTATTTTTGGGATTAGGTATTTGGTGTATTTATTTTTGGGAATTGGGTATCTGTTGTATTTATGATTTGGGATTTGGCATTTGGGGTATTTCTCGGATTTGATATTTGGTGTATTTATTTTTGGGAATTCGGTATTTGGTGTATCTGTTTTTGGGGATTGGGTATTTGGTGCATTTATTTTTGGGAATTGGGTATTTGGTGTATCTATTTTTGGGAATTCTGTATTTGGGGTATCTATTTTTGGGATTGGGTATTTGGTGTATTTATTTTTGGGAATTCGGTATTTGGTGTATCTATTTTTGGGGATTGGGTATTTGGTGTATTTATTTTTGGGGATTGGGTACCTGTTGTATTTATGATTTGGGATTGGTTATTTGGGGTATTTATTTTTTGGAATTCGGTATTTGGTGTATCTATTTTTGGGAATTGGGTATCTGTTGTATTTATGATTTGGGATTGGGTATTTGGGGTATTTATTTTTGGGAATTTGGTATTTGGGGTATTTATTTTTGGGAATTGGGTATTTGGTGTATTTCTTTTTGGGAATTTGGTATTTGGTGTATTTATTTTTGGGAATTGGGTATTTGGTGTATTTCTTTTTGGGGATTGGGTATTTGGGGTATCTATATTTGGGGATTGGGTATTTGGGGTATCTATATTTGGGAATTGGGTATTTGGGGTATCTGTTTTTGGGGATTGGGCACTTGGTGCGCTCACCGTGGGGGTGTGTGCCCAGGCGTGCCCCCCATGCCGGTGCCCCCCGCCGGCTTTGCGGGGCTGACGGAGGAGGAGCTGCGGGCGCTGGAGGGGCACGAGCGGCAGCACCTGGAGGCGCGGCTGCAGTGCCTGCACAACATCCACACGCTGCTGGACGCGGCCATGCTGCAGATCAACCAGTACCTGGGGCGTGCTGGGCGCCATCGGGTAACTGGGGGCACTGGGGGCACTGGGAATGGGGCTGGGGGCGCAGATCAACCAGTACCTGGGCGTGCTGGGCGCCTTCGGGTAACTGGGGGCGCTGGGAATGGACTGGGAATGGGGCTGGGATGGACTGGGAGCACTGGGAATGGGGCTGGGAGCACTGGGAATGGGACTGGGGGCGCTGGGAATGGGGCTGGAATGGGGCTGGGGGCACTGGGAATGGGACTAGAGGCACAGATCAACCAGTACCTGGGGCGTGCTGGGCGCCATCGGGGTAACTGGGGGCGCTGGGAATGGGGCTGGGGGCGCTGGGAATGGGACTGGGATGGACTGGGGGCACTGGGAATGGGGCTGGGGCACAGATCAACCAGTACCTGGGTCGTGCTGGGCGCCATCGGGTAACTGGGGGCACTGGGAATGGGACTGGGATGGACTGGGAATGGGGCTGGGGGGCACTGGGAATGGCACAGGGAGGGACTGGGAAGCACTGGGAGCACTGGGAGGCTCTGGGGTGACTCCAGGATCCCCCAGGACCCCCGAGCCGCCCCCCGGCCGCCCCCCAGTGAGGCGCCCCCAGAGGAGCCCCGGCCCCGGGACCCTCGGGAGCCCCGGAGCTGCTGGAGCTGCTGGTGAGTGGGGAAACTGGGATAGACTGGGATAGACTGGGGGAAACTGGGATAGACCGGTGCTAAACTGGGTGGAACTGGGTTAAACTGGTTCTGCACTGGGTTAAACCGGTGCTAAACTGGGTGGAACACGGTTAAACTGGTGCTAAACCGGGTGGAACTGGGTTAAACTGGTTCTGCACTGGGGTTAAACCAGTGCTAAACTGGTGCAACTGGGTTAAACTGGTTCTGCACTGGGGTTAAACTGGTGCTAAACTGGGTAAAACTGGGTTAAACTGGTTCTGCACTGGGTTAAACCAGTGCTAAACTAGTGAACTGGGTTAAACTGGTTCTGCACTGGGTTAAACCGAGTGCTAAACTGGGTGTAACAAGGTTAAACTGGTGTTAAACCGGGTGGAACTGGGTTAAAACTGGTTCTGCAGTGGGTTAAACTGGTGTTAAACTGGGTGGAACTGGGTTAAACTGGTTCTGCACTGGGTTAAACCGGTGCTAAACTGGTTCTGCACTGGGTTAAACTGGTGCTGCACTGGTGTGAACTGGTACAAACTGGTTCTGCACTGGCATAAACCAGTACAAATTGGTTCTTCACTGGGTTAAGTTGGATTAAACTGGTGCTGCACTGAGTTAAACTGGGTTGAACCGGTGCTAAACTGGTTGAAACCGGTGCTAAACTGGGTTAAACTGGTGCTGAACTGTGTGAAACTGGTTCTGCGCTGGTGTAAACTGGTACAAACTGGTACAGAGGGGTTGTGTGTCCCCGCAGAGCCGGCCCCCCGAGGATGAGGAGGACGAAGGCCCCGAACCCCCGAGGGCCCCGACACGGCCGAAGCTGCGGTGGCGGCGGCTGCAGAGGCTGGGGACCCCCACTGACCCCCAAAACTGACCGGGACCCCCCACTGACCCCCAAAACTGACCGGGACCCCCAAAACTGACTGGGACCCCCAAAACTGACTGGGACCCCCAAAACACTGACCCCCAAAACTGACCGGGACCCCCCAAAAACTGACTGGGACCCCCCACTGACCCCCAAAACTGACCGGGACCCCCAAAAACTGACTGGGACCCCCCACTGACCCCCAAAACTGACCGGGACCCCCCGAAAACCGAAACCCCCAACCCCTAAAAACTGACCGGGACCCCCACTGACCCCCAAAACTGACTGGGACCCCCAAAAAACTGACTGGGACCCCCACTGACCCCCAAAACTGACCGGGACCCCCAAAAACTGACCAGGACCCCCAAAAACTGACTGGGACCCCCCACTGACCCCCAAAACCTGACCAGGACCTCCCCAAAACTGACCGACCCCCCAAAACCTGACCGGGACCCCCCAACCCCCCAAAACTGACCGGGACCCCCACACCGACCGGGACCCCCCAAAAACTGACCGGGACCCCCAAAAACTGACTGGGACCCCCCACTGACCCCCAAACCGACCCCCAAAAACCTGACCAGGACCCCCCACACCGACCGGGACCCCAAAAACTGACCAGGACTAACCCCCCCGACCAGGACTCCCCAAAAACAATCAGGATCTCCAAAAGTGATCTGGACCCCCCCACTGACTGGGGACCCCCAAAAATGACCGGGACCCCCAAAATCTGACCAGGACACCCCTGGACCCCCCAGTGACCCAGGAACCCCCAAAACTGACCCAAGACCCCCACTCTAGCTGTGCCCCTGCTGCCCCCAGCCCCATTTCCCTCCCCTTTCCCCAGTTTTCCCATTTTCCCCATTTTTCCCCATTTTCCCCTTCCCACACATTTTCTCACCCATTCCCATCCAGTTTTCCCCATTTCCTCACGTTTTCCTCCACCATTTCCATCATTTCATCATTTTTTTCCAATTTCCCCATTTTTTCCCCAATCCCTCTCCATTTTTCCAATTTCCCCCCATTTTTTCCTCATTTTCATCCCATTTTTCCTATTTTCCCATTTCCCAATTCTCCCTCTCCACTGAGCCAGGATCGGGTCCCTGTTCTCCCCTGGGATTTTGGGGTGTCCCCCCCTCTCCCCAAATCCACCCTGGGGGGGGGTTTGACCTCTGACCCCGCCCAGCCCAGGGAATTTGGGTCTCCCCGGGATTTTGGGGACTCCTCCCGTGGCAATTCCGGGTTACCCCGAGGATTTTGGGGCTCCCAGGTGGAATTTTGGGATCCTTCCCCCCTCATTCCCATTAACAGTATTAACCCCTCTCTCCCCGGGGACACCCCAGATCCCCACCCTCCTGTCCCCCAGTCCCAAACTGGTTTGTACTGGTTTCCCGCAGCCGGGGTCGCAGTTTTTGCGCCGCTTTTTGCCGGTTTTCCGGCGCTTTCGGCCCAAACCCCGCCGGGTTTTGGCCCTTTGGGGCGGCCCCGCCCCCAGTGCCTCTCGGAACCCCAAATTCTCAGGGAAAAAACCAAAAACCACAAAACCCGCGGCCGGGAGCGACGGGAAACGGCGCCTGGGGGGCCAAACGGGGCGGAGTTTTGGGGCAAAAAGGAGCCGAATTGGGATTTCTGGGTTTGAGGTGGATTTTTTTTCCTTTAATTTTTGGGCGCTTTTGGCCCCAGCCTGAGTGGGTTGATGAGGAATTTGGCAATAACAAAGCGGCGCCGCTTTGGGGAATTTATTTTTAACCCTTCCGTGTTGTTTCTTTTACCCCTTTTGAGCCAAAATCATCGTTTCTTGGGGTCTGTTTTGAGTTTTTT
>JAKWBO010000219.1:0-78598 GCA_034336685.1 Luscinia luscinia | reverse complement strand
ACCTGTTGCCGCTAGCCGGTCTCGGCCTTCCGACGCCCGGCCTGCGGAGGTAGACCTGTGCCGCTAGCCGGTCTCGACGCTGGCGCGCAGGCCTGCGAGTAGGCCTGGTGCCGCTGGCCGGTCTCGGCCTTCCAGCGCCCCGCCTGCAGGAGGTAGACCTGTTGCCGCTAGCCGGTCTCGGCCTTTCGCGCCCGCCGCAGTGTAGACCTGTTGCCGCTAGCCGGTCTCGGCCTTCGCGCGCCCGCCTGCGGGATAGACCTGTTGCCGCTAGCCGGTCTCGGCCTTCGCGCCGGCCGCGTGGGGTAGACCTGGTGCCGCTAGCGGTCTCGGCCTTCGCGCCCAGGCCGCGAGGTAGACCTATTGCCGCTAGCGGTCTCGGCCTTCGCGCCCGGCGCGCATAGTGAGACCTGGTGCCGCTAGCCGGTCTCGGCCTTCCCGCGCCGCCCGCGGGATAGAACCTGTTGCCGCTAGCCGGTCTTACACTTCGCGCCCGGCGCGCTGGTAGACCTGGTGCCGCTAGCCGGTCTCTGCCTTTCGCGCCCGGCCTGCAGGGGTAGACCTGTGCCGTAGCCGGTCTCTGCCTTCAGCGCCCGGCCTGCGAGGGTAGACCTGTTGCCGCTAGCGGTCTCGGCCTTCCGCGCCCGCCGGCGAAGTAGACCTGTTGCCGCTAGCCGGTCTTACACTTCGCGCCAGCGCCCTGTGGTAGACCTGTTGCCGCTAGCCGGTCTCTGCCTTTCGCGCCCGGCCTGCGGGGTAGACCTGGTGCCGCTAGCCGGTCTCGGCCTTCGCGCCCGCCCGCGAGGTAGACCTGTTGCCGCTAGCGGTCTTACACTTCGCGCCCGAGCCCTTGGTAGACCTGTTGCCGCTAGCGGTCTGCCTTTGGCGCCCGAGACTGCGGGGAGTAGACCTGGTGCCGCTAGCCGGTCTCGGCCTTTCGCGCCCGCCGCGGGTAGACCTGGTGCCGCTAGCCGGTCTCGGCCTTCCGCGCCAGCGCCGCGCGTAGACCTGGTGCCGCTAGCCGGTCTCGGCCTTTCGCGCCCGCCGCGGGGTAGACCTGTTGCCGCTAGCCGGTCTCGGCCTTCGCGCCCGCCGCGGGGTAGACCTGGTGCCGTCCGCCTTTCGCGCCCTATGACCTACCCTTAAGCGGGAATGCCGGCGGACACCAGGTCTACCCCTTAATACGGGGGAATGCAAAGGCGGACAACAGGTCTACCCTTAATCAAGAATGCAGGCGGACAACAGGTCTACCCCTTAGCGGGAATGCAGAGGCGGACAACAGGTCTACCCCTTAAGCGGGAATGCCGGCGGACACCAGGTCTACCCCTTAAGCGGGAATGCAGGCGGACACCAGGTCTACCCCTTAATCGGGAATGCAGGCGGACAACAGGTCTACCCTTAAGCGGGAATGCCGGCGGACAACAGGTCTACCCCTTAAGCGGGAATGCAGGCGGACAACAGGTCTACCCCTTAAGCGGGAATGCAGGCCCGGACAACAGGTCTACCCCTTAAGCGGGAATGCCGGCGGACAACAGGTCTACCCCTTAAGCGGGAATGCAGGCGGACACCAGGTCTACCCCTTCATCGGGGAATGCCGGCGGACACCAGGTCTACCCCTTAATCGGGAATGCAGGCGGACACCAGGTCTACCCTTAATCGGGAATGCAGGCGGACAACAGGTCTACCCCTTAAGCGGGAATGCCGGCGGACACCAGGTCTACCCCTTAATCGGGAATGCAGGCGGACAACAGGTCTACCCCTTAATCGGGGAATGCCGGCGGACAACAGGTCTACCCCTTAATCGGGAATGCAGGCGGACAACAGGTCTACCCTTAAGCGGGAATGCAGGCGGACAACAGGTCTACCCCTTAAGCGGGAATGCAGGCGGACAACAGGTCTACCCCTTAAGCGGGAATGCAGGCGGACACCAGGTCTACCCCTTAAGCGGGAATGCAGGCGGACAACAGGTCTACCCCTTAATCGGGAATGCGGGCGGACAACAGGTCTACCCCTTAATCGGGAATGCAGGCGGACAACAGGTCTACCCCTTAATCGGGAATGCAGGCGGACAACAGGTCTACCCCTTAAGCGGGAATGCAGGCGGACAACAGGTCTACCCCTTAAGCGGGAATGCCGGCGGACACCAGGTCTACCCCTTAATCGGGAATGCAGGCGGACAACAGGTCTACCCCTTAGTCGGGAATGCAGGCGGACAACAGGTCTACCCCTTAAGCGGGAATGCAGGCGGACAACAGGTCTACCCCTTAAGCGGGAATGCAGGCGGACAACAGGTCTACCCCTTAAGCGGGAATGCAGGCGGACAACAGGTCTACCCCTTAAGCGGGAATGCAGGCGGACAACAGGTCTACCCCTTCAGCGGGAATGCAGGCGGACACCAGGTCTACCCCTTAATCGGGAATGCCGGCGGACACCAGGTCTACCCCTTAATCGGGAATGCAGGCGGACAACAGGTCTACCCCTTAATCGGGAATGCAGGCGGACAACAGGTCTACCCCTTAGTCGGGAATGCCGGCGGACAACAGGTCTACCCCTTAGCGGGAATGAAGGCGGACACCAGGTCTACCCCTTAGTCGGGAATGCAGGCGGACAACAGGTCTACCCCTTAAGCGGGAATGCAGGCGGACAACAGGTCTACCCCTTAAGCGGGAATGCCGGCGGACAACAGGTCTACCCCTTATGCGGGAATGCAGGCGGACAACAGGTCTACCCTTAAGCGGGGAATGCCGGCGGACACCAGGTCTACCCCTTAAGCGGGAATGCAGGCGGACAACAGGTCTACCCTTAGTCGGGAAAGCCGGCGGACACCAGGTCTACCCCTTAAGCGGGAATGCCGGCGGACACCAGGTCTACCCCTTAAGCGGGAATGCAGGCGGACAACAGGTCTACCCCTTAAGCGGGAATGCCGGCGGACACCAGGTCTACCCCTTAATCGGGAATGCAGGCGGACAACAGGTCTACCCCTTAAGCGGGAATGCAGGCGGACAACAGGTCTACCCCTTAAGCGGGAATGCCGGCGGACACCAGGTCTACCCCTTAGTCGGGAATGCAGGCGGACACCAGGTCTACCCCTTGTCGGGAATGCAGGCGGACAACAGGTCTACCTTAAGCGGGAATGCAGGCGGACAACAGGTCTACCCCTTAGTCGGGAATGCAGGCGGACAACAGGTCTACCCCTTAAGCGGGAATGCAGGCGGACAACAGGTCTACCCTTAAGCGGGAATGCAGGCGGACAACAGGTCTACCCCTTAAGCGGGAATGCAGGCGGACAACAGGTCTACCCCTTAATCGGGAATGCCGGCGGACACCAGGTCTACCCCTTAAGCGGGAATGCAGGCGGACAACAGGTCTACCCTTCAGCGGGAATGCAGGCGGACAACAGGTCTACCCCTTAAGCGGGAATGCCGGCGGACACCAGGTCTACCCCTTAATCGGGAATGCAGGCGGACACCAGGTCTACCCCTTAAGCGGGAATGCAGGCGGACAACAGGTCTACCCCTTCAGCGGGAATGCCGGCGGACAACAGGTCTACCCTTAAGCGGGAATGCCGGCGGACACCAGGTCTACCCCTTAATCGGGAATGCAGGCGGACACCAGGTCTACCCCTTAAGCGGGAATGCAGGCGGACAACAGGTCTACCCCTTCAGCGGGAATGCAGGCGGACAACAGGTCTACCCCTTAAGCGGGAATGCCGGCGGACACCAGGTCTACCCCTTAATCGGGAATGCAGGCGGACAACAGGTCTACCCCCTTAATCGGGAATGCCGGCGGACACCAGGTCTACCCCTTAAGCGGGAATGCAGGCGGACACCAGGTCTACCCCTTTGTCGGGAATGCAGGCGGACAACAGGTCTACCCCTTAATCGGGAATGCCGGCGGACACCAGGTCTACCCCTTAAGCGGGAATGCAGGCGGACAACAGGTCTACCCTTAATCGGGAATGCGGGCGGACAACAGGTCTACCCCTTAAGCGGGAATGCAGGCGGACACCAGGTCTACCCCTTAGCGGGAATGCAGGCGGACAACAGGTCTACCCCTTAATCGGGAATGCAGGCGGACACCAGGTCTACCCCTTAAGCGGGAATGCAGGCGGACACCAGGTCTACCCCTTAATCGGGAATGCAGGCGGACAACAGGTCTACCCCTTAAGCGGGAATGCCGGCGGACACCAGGTCTACCCCTTAAGCGGGAATGCAGGCGGACAACAGGTCTACCCCTTAAGCGGGAATGCCGGCGGACACCAGGTCTACCCTATGTCCGGGAATGCAGGCGGACACCAGGTCTACCCCTTAAGCGGGAATGCCGGCGGACACCAGGTCTACCCCTTAAGCGGGAATGCAGGCGGACAACAGGTCTACCCCTTTATCGGGAATGCCGGCGGACACCAGGTCTACCCCTTAATCGGGAATGCAGGGCGGACACCAGGTCTACCCCTTAAGCGGGAATGCCGGCGGACACCAGGTCTACCCCTTAATCGGGGAATGCAGGCGGACAACAGGTCTACCCTTAATCGAGAATGCCGGCGGACACCAGGTCTACCCTTAAGCGGGAATGCCGGCGGACACCAGGTCTACCCCTTAAGCGGGAATGCCGGCCGGACACCAGGTCTACCCTTAAGTCGGGAAGGCAGGCGGACAACAGGTCTACCCCTTAAGCGGGAATGCCGGCGGACACCAGGTCTACCCCTTAATCGGGAATGCAGGCGGACAACAGGTCTACCCTTTCAAGCGGGAATGCAGGCGGACAACAGGTCTACCCCTTTCTCGGGAATGCAGGCGGACACCAGGTCTACCCCTTAATGCGGGAATGCAGGCGGACAACAGGTCTACCACTTTCTCGAGAATGCCGGCGGACAACAGGTCTACCCCTTAATCGGGGAATGCCGGCGGACACCAGGTCTACCCCTTATCTCGGGAATGCGGGCGGACACCAGGTCTACCCTTAATGCGGGAATGCAGGCGGACAACAGGTCTACCCCTTTCACCGGGAATGCAGGCGGACACCAGGTCTACCCTTAATCGGGAATGCAGGCGGACAACAGGTCTACCCCTTCAGCGGGAATGCCGGCGGACAACAGGTCTACCCTTAATCGGGAATGCAGGCGGACAACAGGTCTACCCCTTCAGCGGGAATGCCGGCGGACAACAGGTCTACCCCTTGAGCGGGAATGCCGGCGGACACAGGTCTACCCCTTAATCGGGAATGCAGGCGGACAACAGGTCTACCCCTTCATCGGGAATGCAGGCGGACAACAGGTCTACCCCTTAAGCGGGAATGCGGGCTAGGACACCAGGTCTACCCCTTAAGCGGGAATGCAGGCGGACAACAGGTCTACCCCTTTCATCGAGAATGCCGGCGGACACCAGGTCTACCTTAATCGGAATGCGGCGGACACCAGGTCTACCCTTTCTCGGGAATGCCGGCGGACACCAGGTCTACCCCTTAAGCGGGAATGCAGGCGGACAACAGGTCTACCCCTTCATCGGGAATGCAGGCGGACACCAGGTCTACCCCTTAATCGGGAATGCAGGCGGACAACAGGTCTACCCCTTCAGCGGGAATGCCGGCGGACACCAGGTCTACCCTTAATCGGGAATGCAGGCGGACAACAGGTCTACCCCTTAATCGGGAATGCAGGCGGACAACAGGTCTACCCCTTAAGCGGGAATGCCGGCGGACAACAGGTCTACCCCTTAATCGGGAATGCAGGCGGACAACAGGTCTACCCCTCATCGGGAATGCGGGCGGACAACAGGTCTACCCTTATGCGGGAATGCAGGCGGACACCAGGTCTACCCCTGATCGGGAATGCAGGGGCGGACAACAGGTCTACCCCTTAGTCGGGAATGCAGGCGGACAACAGGTCTACCCCTTAATCGGGAATGCGGGCGGACAACAGGTCTACCCCTTAAGCAGGAATGCCGGCGGACACCAGAGTCTACCCCTTAATCGGGAATGCAGGCGGACAACAGGTCTACCCCTTAGCGGGAATGGGCGGACAACAGGTCTACCCCTTAGCGGGAATGCAGGCGGACAGCAGGTCTACCCCTTCAGCGGGAATGCAGGCGGACAACAGGTCTACCTTAAGCGGGAATGCCGGCGGACACCAGGTCTACCTTAATCGGGAATGCAGGCGGACAACAGGTCTACCCTTAAGCGGAATGCCGGCGGACACCAGGTCTACCCCTTAAGCGGGAATGCAGGCGGACAACAGGTCTACCCCTTAAGCGGGAATGCGGCGGACACCGGAGTCTACCCACCAAGCGGGAATGCGGGCGGACAACAGGTCTGCCCCTTAATCCGGGAATGCAGGCGGACAACAGGTCTCTACCCCTTTCTCGGGAAGCCGGACACCAGGACACCCATAAAGCGGGAATGCCGGCGGAGACCAGGTCTGCCCTTAATCAAGGAATGCAGGCGGACACCGGAGTCTACCCCTTAATCGGGAATGCGGGCGGACAACAGGTCTACCCCTTCAGCGGGAATGAAAGGCGGACAACAGGTCTACCCATAGGCGGGAATGCCGGCGGACACCAGGTCTACCCCTTAATCGGGAATGCAGGCGGACCACAGGTCTGCCTAATCAGGAATGCCGGCGGACAGCAGGTCTACCCAGCAATCAGGAATGCAGGGCGGACAGCAGGTCTACCCCTTAATCCCGGGAATGCAGGCGGACAACAGGTCTACCCCTTAGGCGGGAATGCCGAGGCGGACCCAGCAGGTCTACCCCTTAAGCGGGAATGCAGGCGGACAACAGGTCTACCCCTTAAGCGGGAATGCCGGCGGACACCAGGTCTACCTTAAGTCGGGAATGCAGGCGGACAACAGGTCTACCCTTAAGCGGGAATGCCGGCGGACACCAGGTCTACCCCTTAAGCGGGAATGCCGGCGGACACCAGGTCTACCCTTAATCGGGAATGCAGGCGGACAACAGGTCTACCCCTTAGAGGAATGCCGGCGGACACCAGGTCTACCCCTTAAGCGGGAATGCAGGCGGACAACAGGTCTACCCCTTCAGCGGGAATGCAGGCGGACAACAGGTCTACCCTTAAGCGGGAATGCCGGCGGACACCAGGTCTACCCCTTAATCGGGAATGCAGGCGGACAACAGGTCTACCCCTAATCGGGAATGCAGGCGGACACAAGTCTACCTTAATCGGGAATGCAGGCGGACAACAGGTCTACCCCTTAGCGGGAATGCCGGGGACACCAGGTCTACCCCTTAAGCGGGAATGCAGGCGGACACCAGGTCTACCCCTTGCCGGGAATGCAGGCGGACAACAGGTCTACCCCTTCAGCGGGAATGCCGGCGGACAACAGGTCTACCCCTTAAGCGGGAATGCCGGCGGACACCAGGTCTACCCCTTAATCGGGAATGCAGGCGGACAACAGGTCTACCCCTTCATCGGGAATGCAGGCGGACACCAGGTCTACCCCTTAAAAGCGGGGAATGCAGGCGGACACCAGGTCTACCCTTAATGCGGGAATGCAGGCGGACAACAGGTCTACCCCTAAGCGGGAATGCCGGCGGACACAAGTCTACCCCTAAGCGGGAATGCAGGCGGACAACAGGTCTACCCTTTCGGGAATGCCGGCGGACACAGGTCTACCCCTTAAGCGGGAATGCAGGCGGACAACAGGTCTACCCTTAATCGGGAATGCAGGCGGACAACAGGTCTACCCCTTCAGCGGGAATGCAGGCGGACAACAGGTCTACCCCTTAGCGGGAATGCCGGCGGACACCAGGTCTACCCCTTAAGCGGGAATGCAGGCGGACAACAGGTCTACCCCTTAAGCGGGAATGCCGGACACCAGGTCTACCCTTAAGCGGGAATGCAGGCGGACAACAGGTCTACCCCTTAAGCGGGAATGCCGGCGGACACCAGGTCTACCCCTTAAGCGGGAATGCAGGCGGACAACAGGTCTACCCCTTAATCGGGAATGCAGGCGGACAACAGGTCTACCTTTCTCGGGAAGCCGGCGGACAAGGTCTACCCCTTAAGCGGGAATGCCGGCGGACACAAGTCTACCCCTGTCGGGAATGCAGGCGGACAACAGGTCACCCCTTAAGCGGGAATGCCGGCGGACACCAGGTCTACCCCTTAAGCGGGAATGCAGGCGGACAACAGGTCTACCCCTTAAGCGGGAATGCAGGCGGACAACAGGTCTACCTTAAGCGGGAATGCCGGCGGACACCAGGTCTACCCCCTTAAGGAATGCAGGCGGACACCAGGTCTACCCTTAATCGGGAATGCAGGCGGACACCAGGTCTACCCCTTAAGCGGGAATGCCGGCGGACACCAGGTCTACCCCTTAATCGGGAATGCAGGCGGACAACAGGTCTACCCCTTAATCGGGAAGCAGGCGGACAACAGGTCTACCCTTAAGCGGGAATGCAGGCGGACACCAGGTCTACCCCTTAATCGGGAATGCAGGCGGACAACAGGTCTACCTTCAGGGAATGCAGGGGACAACAGGTCTACCCTTAAGCGGGAATGCAGGCGGACAACAGGTCTACCCCTTCAGCGGGAATGCCGGCGGACAACAGGTCTACCCCTTAAGCGGGAATGCCGGCGGACACCAGGTCTACCCTTAATCGGGAATGCAGGCGGACAACAGGTCTACCCCTTAATCGGGAATGCAGGCGGACAACAGGTCTACCCCTTAAGCGGGAATGCCGGCGGACAACAGGTCTACCCCTTAAGCGGGAATGCAGGCGGACACCAGGTCTACCCTTAAGCGGGAATGCCGGCGGACACCAGGTCTACCCTTAATCGGGAATGCAGGCGGACAACAGGTCTACCCCTTCAGCGGGAATGCAGGCGGACAACAGGTCTACCCCTTAAGCGGGAATGCCGGCGGACACCAGGTCTACCCCTTAATCGGGAATGCAGGCGGACAACAGGTCTACCCTTCATCGGGAATGCAGGCGGACACCAGGTCTACCCCTTAAGCGGGAATGCAGGCGGACACCAGGTCTACCCCTTTGCTTCGGGAATGCAGGCGGACAATAGGTCTACCCCTTTCACCGGGAATGCCGGCGGACACCAGGTCTACCCCTTAATCGGGAATGCAGGCGGACAACAGGTCTACCCCTTAAGCGGGAATGCCGGCGGACACCAGGTCTACCCTTAAGCGGGAATGCAGGCGGACACCAGGTCTACCCATAAGCGGGAATGCAGGCGGACAACAGGTCTACCCTTAAGCGGGGCCGGCGGACACAGGTCTACCCCTTAAGCGGGAATGCAGGCGGACACCAGGTCTACCCCTTAATCGGGAATGCAGGCGGACAACAGGTCTACCCCTTAGCGGGAATGCCGGCGGACACCAGGTCTACCCCTTAAGCGGGAATGCAGGCGGACACAGGGTCTACCCCTTAAGCGGGAATGCCGGCGGACACCAGGTCTACCCCTTGTCGGGAATGCAGGCGGACAAGGTCTACCCCTTAGCGGGAATGCCGGCGGACACCAGGTCTACCCTAATGGGAATGCAGGCGGACAACAGGTCTACCCTTTATCAGAATGCCGGCGGACACCAGGTCTACCCCTTAATGGGAATGCAGGCGGACACCAGGTCTACCCCTTAAGCGGGAATGCCGTGACACAGGTCTACCCCTTAATGGGGAATGCAGGCGGACAACAGGTCTACCCTTTCGAGAATGCCGGCGGACAACAGGTCTACCCCTTAAGCGGGAATGCAGGCGGACACCAGGTCTACCCCTTAAGCGGGAATGCCGGCGGACACCAGGTCTACCCCTTAATCGGGAATGCAGGCGGACAACAGGTCTACCCCTTAAGCGGGAATGCCGGCGGACACCAGGTCTACCCTTAATCGGGAATGCAGGCGGACAACAGGTCTACCCCTTAAGCGGGAATGCAGGCGGACAACAGGTCTACCCCTCAGGAATGCAGGCGGACACCAGGTCTACCCCTTAATGGGGAATGCAGGCGGACAACAGGTCTACCCCTTAATCGGGAATGCCGGCGGACACCAGGTCTACCCCTTAATCGGGAATGCAGCGGACACCAGGTCTACCCCTTCAGGAATGCCGGCGGACACAGGTCTACCCCTTAATGGGAATGCAGGCGGACAACAGGTCTACCCCTTCATCGAGGGAATGCAGGCGGACACCAGGTCTACCCCTTAAGCGGGAATGCCGGCGGACACAGGTCTACCCCTTAATCGGGAATGCAGGCGGGGACAACAGGTCTACCCCTTAAGCGGGAATGCCGGCGACACCAGGTCTACCCCTTAATCGGGAATGCAGGCGGACAACAGGTCTACCCCTTCAGCGGGAATGCCGGCGGACAACAGGTCTACCCCTTAGCGGGAATGCCGGCGGACACCAGGTCTACCCTTAATCGGGAATGCAGGCGGACAACAGGTCTACCCCTTCATCGGGAATGCAGGCGGACACCAGGTCTACCCCTTAGCGGGAATGCAGGCGGACACCAGGTCTACCCCTTAATCGGGAATGCAGGCGGACAACAGGTCTACCCCTTAAGCGGGAATGCCGGCGGACACAGGTCTACCCCTTAAGCGGGAATGCAGGCGGACAACAGGTCTACCCCTTTCTCAGGAAAGCCGGCGGACACCAGGTCTACCTTAAGCGGGAATGCAGGCGGACAACAGGTCTACCCTTAATCGGGAATGCAGGCGGACAACAGGTCTACCCCTTCAGCGGGAATGCAGGCGGACAACAGGTCTACCCCTTAAGCGGGAATGCCGGCGGACACCAGGTCTACCCCTTGCGGGAATGCAGGCGGACAACAGGTCTACCCCTTAAGCGGGAATGCCGGCGGACACCAGGTCTACCCCTTAATCGGGAATGCAGGCGGACAACAGGTCTACCCTTAATCGGGAATGCAGGCGGACACAGGTCTACCCCTTAGCGGGAATGCAGGCGGACACCAGGTCTACCCCTTTATCGGGAATGCAGGCGGACAACAGGTCTACCCCTTTCTCGGGAATGCCGGCGGACACCAGGTCTACCCCTTAGCGGGAATGCAGGCGGACAACAGGTCTACCCCTTAAGCGGGAATGCCGGCGGACACCAGGTCTACCCCTTAAGCGGGAATGCAGGCGGACACCAGGTCTACCCCTTAAGCGGGAATGCAGGCGGACAACAGGTCTACCCCTTAAGCGGGAATGCCGGCGGACACCAGGTCTACCCCTTAAGCGGGAATGCAGGCGGACACCAGGTCTACCCCTTAATCGGGAATGCAGGCGGACAACAGGTCTACCCCTTAAGCGGGAATGCCGGCGGACACCAGGTCTACCCCTTAAGCGGAATGCAGTGCGGACACCAGGTCTACCCCTTAAGCGGGAATGCCGGCGGACACCAGGTCTACCCCTGTCGGGAATGCAGGCGGACACAGGTCTACCCCTTAGCGGGAATGCCGGCGGACACCAGGTCTACCCCTTAATGGGGAATGCAGGCGGACAACAGGTCTACCCCTTTCGGGAATGCCGGCGGACACCAGGTCTACCCCTTAATCGGAATGTAGGCGGACACCAGGTCTACCCCTTAGCGGGAATGCCGGCGGACACCAGGTCTACCCTTAATGGGAATGCAGGCGGACAACAGGTCTACCCCTTTACCGAGAATGCCGGCGGACAACAGGTCTACCCCTTAAGCGGGAATGCAGGCGGACAACAGGTCTACCCATGGCGGGAATGCCGGCGGACACCAGGTCTACCCTTAATCGAGGAAGGCAGGCGGACAACAGGTCTACCCCTTAAGCGGAATGCCGGCGGACACCAGGTCTACCCCTTAATCGGGAATGCAGGCGGACAACAGGTCTACCCTTTCAGCGGGATGCAGGCGGACAACAGGTCTACCCCTTTATCGGGAATGCAGGCGGACACCAGGTCTACCCCTTAATGGGGAATGCAGGCGGACAACAGGTCTACCCCTTTCCGGGAATGCCGGCGGACACCAGGTCTACCCCTTAATCGGGAATGCCGGCGGACACCAGGTCTACCCCTTACTCGGGAATGCCGGCGGACAACAGGTCTACCCCTTAATGGGAATGCAGGCGGACAACAGGTCTACCCCTTAATCGGGAATGCAGGCGGACACCAGGTCTACCCCTTAATCGGGAATGCAGGCGGACAACAGGTCTACCCCTTCAGCGGGAATGCCGGCGGACACCAGGTCTACCCCTTGTCGGGAATGCAGGCGGACAACAGGTCTACCCCTTCAGCGGGAATGCCGGCGGACAACAGGTCTACCCTTAAGCGGGAATGCAGGCGGACACCAGGTCTACCCCTTAATCGGGAATGCAGGCGGACAACAGGTCTACCCCTTCATCGGGAATGCAGGCGGACACCAGGTCTACCCCTTAAAGCGGGAATGCAGGCGGACACCAGGTCTACCCCTTAATCGGGAATGCAGGCGGACAACAGGTCTACCCCTTTCGGGAATGCCGGCGGACACAGGTCTACCCCTTAATCGGGCGGCGGACACCAGGTCTACCTTTCAGCGGGAATGCCGGCGGACACAGGTCTACCCCTTAATGGGGAATGCAGGCGGACACCAGGTCTACCCCTTAATCGGGAATGCCGGCGGACACCAGGTCTACCCCTTATCGGGAATGCAGGCGGACAACAGGTCTACCCCTTCAGCGGGAATGCCGGCGGACACCAGGTCTACCCCTTAATCGGGAATGCAGGCGGACAACAGGTCTACCCCTTAAGCGGGAATGCCGGCGGACAACAGGTCTACCCCTTAAGCGGGAATGCCGGCGGACACCAGGTCTACCCCTTAATCGGGAATGCAGGCGGACAACAGGTCTACCCCTTCATCGGGAATGCAGGCGGACACCAGGTCTACCCCTTAAGCGGGAATGCAGGCGGACACAGGTCTACCCCTTAATCGGGAATGCAGGCGGACAACAGGTCTACCCCTAAGCGGGAATGCCGGCGGACACCAGGTCTACCCCTTAATCGGGAATGCAGGCGGACAACAGGTCTACCCCTTAAGCGGGAATGCCGGCGGACACCAGGTCTACCCCTTAATCGGGAATGCAGGCGGACAACAGGTCTACCCCTTAGCGGGAATGCAGGCGGACAACAGGTCTACCCCTTAAGCGGGAATGCAGGCGGACAACAGGTCTACCCTTCAGCGGGAATGCAGGCGGACAACAGGTCTACCCCTTAAGCGGGAATGCCGGCGGACACAGGTCTACCCCTTAATCGGGAATGCAGGCGGACAACAGGTCTACCCTTAAGCGGGAATGCCGGCGGACACCAGGTCTACCCCTCCAACCGGGAATGCAGGCAGGACAACAGGTCTGCCTTAAGCAGAGGGCTGCCGGCGGACACCAGGTCTACCCCTTAAAGCGGGAATGCAGGCCCGGACAACAGGTCTACCCCTTCATGTCGGGAATGCATGGCCGGACACCAGGTCTACCCCTTAGCGCGGGAAAGCCGGCGGACTGGCAGGTCTACCCATAGGCAGGGAATGCCGGCCAGGACGACCAGGTCTACCCCTTGATCGGGAATGCAGAGCAGGACACCAGGTCTACCCCTTCAGCGGAGAATGCCGGCGGACAACAGGTCTACCCCTTCAGCGGGAATGCAGGCGGACAACAGGTCTACCCCTTAAGCGAGAATGCCGGCGGACACCAGGTCTACCCCTTAATCGGGAGTGCAGGCGGACAACAGGTCTACCCCTTAATCAGGAATGCCGGCGGACAGCAGGTCTGCCCCTTAGTCGGGAATGCAGGCGGACAACAGGTCTACCCCTTCAGCGGGAATGCAGGCGGACAGCAGGTCTACCCCTTAAGCCGGGAATGCCGGCGGACAACAGGTCTACCCCTTAAGCGAGGATGCGGGCGGACAACAGGTCTACCCTTAAGCGGGAATGCCGGCGGACACCAGGTCTACCCTTAATCGGGAATGCAGGCGGACAACAGGTCTACCCCTTAGCCAGGAATGCCAGGCGGACAGCAGGTCTACCCCTTAAGCGGGAATGCCGGCGGACACCAGGTCTACCCCTTAATCGGGAATGCAGGCGGACAGCAGGTCTACCCTTAGCAGGGAATGCCAGGCGGACAACAGGTCTACCCTTAAGCGGGAATGCGGGCGGACAGCAGGTCTACCCCTTCAGCGGGAATGCAGGCGGACAACAGGTCTACCCCTTAAGCGGGAATGCCGGCGGACACCAGAGTCTACCCCTTAATCAGGAATGCAGGCGGACACCAGGTCTACCCCTTAAGTCGGGAATGCAGGCGGACAACAGGTCTACCCTTAATCAGGGAATGCCGGCCGGACAACAGGTCTACCCCTTAAGCGGGAATGCCGCGGACACCAGGTCTACCCTTAATGCGGGAATGCCGGCGGACACTAGGTCTACCCCTTAATCCAGGAATGCGGGCACGGACAGCAGGTCTACCCCTTCAGCGGGAATGCCGGCGGACAACAGGTCTACCCTTAGGCGGGAATGCCGGCGGACACCAGGTCTACCCCTTAATCGGGAATGCAGGCGGACAACAGGTCTACCCCTTCATCAGGAATGCAGGCGGACACCAGGTCTACCCCTTAAGCGGGAATGCAGGCGGACACCAGGTCTACCCCTTAATCGGGAATGCAGGCGGACAACAGGTCTACCCTTAAGCGGGAATGCCGGCGGACACCAGGTCTACCCCTTAAGCAGGAATGCAGGCGGACAACAGGTCTACCCCTTTCTCAGGAAAGCCGGCGGACACCAGGTCTACCCCTTAAGCGGGAATGCAGGCGGACAACAGGTCTACCCCTTAATCAGGAATGCAGGCGGACAACAGGTCTACCCCTTCAGCGGGAATGCAGGCGGACAACAGGTCTACCCCTTAAGCGGGAATGCCGGCGGACACCAGGTCTACCCCTTAAGCGGGAATGCAGGCCGGACAACAGGTCTACCCCTTAAGCGGGAATGCCGGCGGACACCAGGTCTACCCCTTGTCGGGAATGCAGGCGGACAACAGGTCTACCCCTTAAGCGGGAATGCAGGCGGACACCAGGTCTACCCCTTAAGCGGGAATGCAGGCGGACACCAGGTCTACCCCTTAATCAGAGATGCAGGCGGACAACAGGTCTACCCCTTACGTCGGGAATGCCGGCGGACACCAGGTCTACCCCTTAAGCGGGAATGCCGGCGGACACCAGGTCTACCCTTAATCAGGAATGCAGGCGGACAACAGGTCTACCCATGGCGGGAATGCCGGCGGACACCAGGTCTACCCTTAATCGGGGAATGCAGGCCGGACAACAGGTCTACCCCTTAATGCGGGAATGCAGGCGGACAACAGGTCTACCCTTAGCGGGAATGCCGGCGGACACCAGGTCTACCCCTTAAGCGGGAATGCAGCGGACACCAGGTCTACCCCTTAATCGGGAATGCAGGCGGACAACAGGTCTACCCCTTAAGCGGGAATGCAGGCGGACACCAGGTCTACCCCTTAATCGGGAATGCGGCGGACAACAGGTCTACCCCTTAATCGGGAAGGCAGGCGGACAACAGGTCTACCCCTTAAGCGGGAATGCCGGCGGACACCAGGTCTACCCCTTAATCAGGAATGCGGGCGGACAACAGGTCTACCCCTTAATCGGGAATGCCGGCGGACAGCAGGTCTACCCCTTAAGCGGGAATGCCAGGCGGACAACAGGTCTACCCCTTCATCGGGAATGCAGGCGGACAACAGGTCTACCCCAGCGGGAATGCCGGCGGACACCAGGTCTACCCCTTAAGCAGGAATGCAGGCGGACAACAGGTCTACCCTTAATCGGGAATGCAGGCGGACAACAGGTCTACCCCTTAGCGGGAATGCCGGCGGACAACAGGTCTACCCCTTAAGCCAGGAATGCCGGCGGACACCAGGTCTACCCTTAATGCGGGAATGCAGGCGGACACCAGGTCTACCCCTTAAGCGGGAATGCAGGCGGACAACAGGTCTACCCCTTAGCGGGAATGCAGGCGGACAACAGGTCTACCCCTTAAGCGGGAGATGCCGGCGGACACCAGGTCTACCCCTTAATCGGGAATGCAGGCGGACAACAGGTCTACCCCTTGCATCGGGAATGCAGGCGGACACCAGGTCTACCCCTTAGCGGGAATGCCGGCGGACACCAGGTCTACCCCTTTATCGGGAATGCAGGCGGACAATAGGTCTACCCCTTTCTCGGGAATGCCGGCGGACACCAGGTCTACCCTTAATCGGGAATGCAGGCGGACAACAGGTCTACCCCTTAGCGGGAATGCCGGCGGACACCAGGTCTACCCGCTTAGCGGGAATGCAGGCGGACACCAGGTCTACCCCTTAAGCGGGGAATGCGGGCGGACAACAGGTCTACCCCTTAAGCGGGAATGCCGGCGGACACCAGGTCTACCCCTTAAGCGGGAATGCATGGCGGACACCAGGTCTACCCCTTAATCAGGAATGCAGGCGGACAACAGGTCTACCCCTTAGCGGGAATGCGGCGGACACCAGGTCTACCCCTTAAGCGGGAATGCATGCGGACACCAGGTCTACCCCTTAAGCGGGAATGCCGGCGGACACCAGGTCTACCCCTTAATCGGGAATGCAGGCGGACACCAGGTCTACCCCTTAAGCGGGAATGCCGGCGGACACCAGGTCTACCCCTTAATCGGGAATGCAGGCGGACAACAGGTCTACCCCTTATCGGGAATGCCGGCGGACACCAGGTCTACCCCTTAATCGGGAATGCAGGCGGACACAGGTCTACCCCTTAAGCGGGAATGCCGGCGGACACCAGGTCTACCCCTTAATCGGGAATGCAGGCGGACAACAGGTCTACCCCTTAATCAGAGATGCCGGCGGACAACAGGTCTACCCCTTAGCGGGAATGCAGGCGGACACCAGGTCTACCCCTTAAGCGGGAATGCCGGCGGACACCAGGTCTACCCTTAATCAGGAATGCAGGCGGACAACAGGTCTACCCCTTAAGCGGGAATGCCGGCGGACACCAGGTCTACCCCTTAATCGGGAATGCAGGCGGACAACAGGTCTACCCTTTCAGCGGGAATGCAGGCGGACAACAGGTCTACCCCTTTCTCGGGAATGCAGGCGGACACCAGGTCTACCCCTTAATGGGGAATGCAGGCGGACAACAGGTCTACCACTTTCTCGAGAATGCCGGCGGACACCAGGTCTACCCCTTAATCGGGAATGCCGGCGGACACCAGGTCTACCCTTTCTCGGGAATGCCGGCGGACACCAGGTCTACCCCTTAATGGGGAATGCAGGCGGACAACAGGTCTACCCCTTTCTCGAGAATGCAGGCGGACACCAGGTCTACCCCTTAATCGGGAATGCAGGCGGACAACAGGTCTACCCCTTCAGCGGGAATGCCGGCGGACACCAGGTCTACCCTTAATCGGGAATGCAGGCGGACAACAGGTCTACCCCTTCAGCGGGAATGCCGGCGGACAACAGGTCTACCCCTTAAGCGGGAATGCCGGGCGGACACCAGGTCTACCCCTTAATCGGGAATGCAGGCGGACAACAGGTCTACCACCTTCGCCGGGAATGCAGGCGGACACCAGGTCTACCCCTTAAGCGGGAATGCAGGCGGACACCAGGTCTACCCCTTAATCGGGAATGCAGGCGGACAACAGGTCTACCACTTTCTCGAGAATGCCGGCGGACACCAGGTCTACCCTTAATCGGGGAATGCCGGCGGACACCAGGTCTACCCCTTTCTCGGGAATGCCGGCGGACACCAGGTCTACCCCTTAATGGGGAATGCAGGCGGACACCAGGTCTACCCCTTCAGCGGGAATGCGGCGGACACCAGGTCTACCCCTTAATCGGGAATGCAGGCGGACAACAGGTCTACCCTTCAGCGGGAATGCCGGCGGACACCAGGTCTACCCTTAATCGGGAATGCAGGCGGACAACAGGTCTACCCCTTCAGCGGGAATGCCGGCGGACAACAGGTCTACCCCTTAAGCGGGAATGCCGGCGGACACCAGGTCTACCCCTTAATCGGGAATGCAGGCGGACAACAGGTCTACCCCTTCATCGGGAATGCAGGCGGACACCAGGTCTACCCCTTAAGCGGGAATGCAGGCGGACACCAGGTCTACCCTTAATCAGGGAATGCAGGCGGACAACAGGTCTACCCCTTAGCGGGAATGCCGGCGGACACCAGGTCTACCCCTTAATCGGGAATGCAGGCGGACAACAGGTCTACCCCTTAAGCGGGAATGCCGGCGGACACCAGGTCTACCCCTTAATCGGGAATGCAGGCGGACAACAGGTCTACCCCTTAAGCGGGAATGCAGGCGGACAACAGGTCTACCCTTAAGCGGGAATGCAGGCGGACAACAGGTCTACCCTTCAGCGGGAATGCAGGCGGACAACAGGTCTACCCCTTAAGCGGGAATGCCGGCGGACACCAGGTCTACCCCTTAATCGGGAATGCAGGCGGACAACAGGTCTACCCCTTAAGCGGGAATGCCGGCGGACACCAGGTCTACCCTTAAGCGGGAATGCAGGCGGACAACAGGTCTACCCCTTAAGCGGGAATGCCGGCGGACACCAGGTCTACCCCTTAAGCGGGAATGCAGGCGGACAACAGGTCTACCCCTTAATCGGGAATGCAGGCGGACAACAGGTCTACCCCTTTCTCAGGGAAAGCCGGCGGACATCAGGTCTACCCCTTAAGCGGGAATGCCGGCGGAGACCAGGTCTACCCCTTAATCGGGAATGCAGGCGGACACCAGGTCTACCCCTTAATCGGGAATGCAGGCGGACAACAGGTCTACCCTTCAGCGGGAATGAAGGCGGACAACAGGTCTACCCCTTAAGCGGGAATGCCGGCGGACACCAGGTCTACCCCTTAATCGGGAATGCAGGCGGACAACAGGTCTACCCCTTAATCGGGAATGCCGGCGGACAACAGGTCTACCCCTTAATCGGGAATGCAGGCGGACAACAGGTCTACCCCTTAATCGGGAATGCAGGCGGACAACAGGTCTACCCCTTAAGCGGGAATGCCGGCGGACAACAGGTCTACCCCTTAAGCGGGAATGCAGGCGGACAACAGGTCTACCCCTTAAGCGGGAATGCCGGCGGACACCAGGTCTACCCCTTAATCAGGAATGCAGGCGGACAACAGGTCTACCCCTTAAGCGGGAATGCCGGCGGACACCAGGTCTACCCCTTAAGCGGGAATGCCGGCGGACACCAGGTCTACCCCTTAATCGGGAATGCAGGCGGACAACAGGTCTACCCTTAAGAGGGAATGCCGGCGGACACCAGGTCTACCCCTTAAGCGGGAATGCAGGCGGACAACAGGTCTACCCCTTCAGCGGGAATGAAGGCGGACAACAGGTCTACCCCTTAAGCGGGAATGCCGGCGGACACCAGGTCTACCCCTTAATCGGGAATGCAGGCGGACAACAGGTCTACCCTTAATCGGGAATGCAGGGGGCGGACAACAGGTCTACCCTTAATCGGGAATGCCGGCGGACAACAGGTCTACCCCTTAAGCGGGAATGCCGGCGGACACCAGGTCTACCCCTTAAGCGGGAATGCCGGCGGACACCAGGTCTACCCCTTAAGCGGGAATGCAGGCGGACAACAGGTCTACCCCTTCAGCGGGAATGCCGGCGGACAACAGGTCTACCCCTTAAGCGGGAATGCCGGCGGACACCAGGTCTACCCTTAATCGGGAATGCAGGCGGACAACAGGTCTACCCCTTCATCAGGAATGCAGGCGGACACCAGGTCTACCCCTTAAGCGGGAATGCAGGCGGACACCAGGTCTACCCCTTAATCAGGAATGCAGGCGGACAACAGGTCTACCCTTAAGCGGGAATGCCGGCGGACACCAGGTCTACCCCTTAAGCGGGAATGCAGGCGGACAACAGGTCTACCCCTTTCTCGGGAAAGCCGGCGGACACCAGGTCTACCCCTTAAGCGGGAATGCAGGCGGACAACAGGTCTACCCCTTAATCGGGAATGCAGGCGGACAACAGGTCTACCCCTTCAGCGGGAATGCAGGCGGACAACAGGTCTACCCCTTAAGCGGGAATGCCGGCGGACACCAGGTCTACCCCTTAAGCGGGAATGCAGGCGGACAACAGGTCTACCCCTTAGCGGGAATGCCGGCGGACACCAGGTCTACCCCTTAAGCGGGAATGCAGGCGGACAACAGGTCTACCCCTTAAGCGGGAATGCCGGCGGACACCAGGTCTACCCCTTAAGCGGGAATGCAGGCGGACAACAGGTCTACCCCCTTAATCAGGAATGCAGGCGGACAACAGGTCTACCCTTTCTCGGGAAAGCAGGCGGACACCAGGTCTACCCCTTAAGCGGGAATGCACGGCGGACACCAGGTCTACCCCTTAATCGGGAATGCAGGCGGACAACAGGTCTACCCTTAAGCAGGAATGCCGGCGGACAACAGGTCTACCCCTTAAGCGGGAATGCCGGGCGGACAACAGGTCTACCCCTTAAGCGGGAATGCAGGCGGACAACAGGTCTACCCCTTAAGCGGGAATGCCGGCGGACACCAGGTCTACCCCTTAGCGGGAATGCATCACGGACACCAGGTCTACCCCTTAATCGGGAATGCAGGCGGACAACAGGTCTACTCCTTAAGCGGGAATGCCGGCGGACACCAGGTCTACCCCTTAATCAGGAATGCAGGCGGACAACAGGTCTACCCCTTCAGCGGGAATGCCGGCGGACACCAGGTCTACCCCTTAAGCGGGGAATGCAGGCGGACAACAGGTCTACCCCTTAATCGGGAATGCCGGCGGACACCAGGTCTACCCTTAGCGGGAATGCAGGCGGACAACAGGTCTACCCCTTCAGCGGGAATGCAAGGCGGACAACAGGTCTACCCCTTAAGCGGGAATGCCGGCGGACACCAGGTCTACCCCTTAATCGGAATGCAGGCGGACAACAGGTCTACCCCTTAATCAGGGAATGCAGGCGGACAACAGGTCTACCCCTTCAGCGGGAATGCCGGCGGACAACAGGTCTACCCTTAAGCGGGAATGCCGGCGGACACCAGGTCTACCCCTTAAGCGGGAATGCCGGCGGACACCAGGTCTACCCTTAATCGGGAATGCAGGCGGACAACAGGTCTACCCCTTCATCGGGAATGCAGGCGGACAACAGGTCTACCCCTTAAGCGGGAATGCCGGCGGACACCAGGTCTACCCCTTAATCGGGAATGCAGGCGGACAACAGGTCTACCCCTTCATCGGGAATGCCGGCGGACACCAGGTCTACCCTTAAGCGGGAATGCAGGCGGACACCAGGTCTACCCCTTTATCGGGAATGCAGGCGGACAACAGGTCTACCCCTTTCCAGGAATGCCGGCGGACACCAGGTCTACCCCTTAATCAGGGAATGCAGGCGGACAACAGGTCTACCCCTTAATCGGGAATGCCGGCGGACACCAGGTCTACCCCTTAAGCAGGAATGCAGGCGGACACCAGGTCTACCCCTTAAGCGGGAATGCAGGCGGACAACAGGTCTACCCCTTAAGCGGGAATGCCGGCGGACACCAGGTCTACCCCTTAAGCGGGAATGCATGCGGACACCAGGTCTACCCCTTAATCGGGAATGCAGGCGGACAACAGGTCTACCCCTTAAGTCGGGAATGCCGGCGGACACCAGGTCTACCCCTTAAGCGGGAATGCAGGCGGACACCAGGTCTACCCTTAAGCGGGAATGCCGGCGGACACCAGGTCTACCCCTTAATCGGGAATGCAGGCGGACACCAGGTCTACCCCTTAAGCGGGAATGCCGGCGGACACCAGGTCTACCCCTTAATGCGGGAATGCAGGCGGACAACAGGTCTACCCCTTTCTCGAGAATGCCGGCGGACACCAGGTCTACCCCTTAATCGGGAATGCAGGCGGACACCAGGTCTACCCCTTAAGCGGGAATGCCGGCGGACACCAGGTCTACCCCTTAATCGGGAATGCAGGCGGACAACAGGTCTACCCCTTTAGCGAGAATGCCGGCGGACAACAGGTCTACCCCTTAAGCGGGAATGCCGGCGGACACCAGGTCTACCCCTTAAGCGGGAATGCCGGCGGACACCAGGTCTACCCCTTAATCGGGAATGCAGGCGGACAACAGGTCTACCCCTTAAGCGGGAATGCCGGCGGACACCAGGTCTACCCCTTAATCGGGAATGCAGGCGGACAACAGGTCTACCCTTTCAGCGGGAATGCAGGCGGACAACAGGTCTACCCTTTCTCGGGAATGCAGGCGGACACCAGGTCTACCCCTTAATGCGGGAATGCAGGCGGACAACAGGTCTACCCCTTTCTCGAGAATGCCGGCGGACACCAGGTCTACCCCTTAAGCGGGAATGCCGCGGACACCAGGTCTACCCCTTTCTCGGGAATGCCGGCGGACACCAGGTCTACCCCTTAATCGGGAATGCAGGCGGACAACAGGTCTACCCCTTCTCGGGAATGCAGGCGGACACCAGGTCTACCCCTTCAGCGGGAATGCCGGCGGACACCAGGTCTACCCCTTAATCGGGAATGCAGGCGGACAACAGGTCTACCCCTTCAGCGGGAATGCCGGCGGACACCAGGTCTACCCCTTAATCGGGAATGCAGGCGGACAACAGGTCTACCCCTTCAGCGGGAATGCCGGCGGACAACAGGTCTACCCCTTAAGCGGGAATGCCGGCGGACACCAGGTCTACCCCTTAATCAGGAATGCAGGCGGACAACAGGTCTACCCCTTCATCGGGAATGCAGGCGGACACCAGGTCTACCCCTTAAGCGGGAATGCAGGCGGACACCAGGTCTACCCTTAATCGGGAATGCAGGCGGACAACAGGTCTACCCCTTAAGCGGGAATGCCGGCGGACACCAGGTCTACCCCTTAAGCGGGAATGCAGGCGGACAACAGGTCTACCCCTTACTCGGGAATGCCGGCGGACACCAGGTCTACCCCTTTAGCGGGAATGCAGGCGGACAACAGGTCTACCCCTTAATCGGGAATGCAGGCGGACAACAGGTCTACCCCTTCAGCGGGAATGCAGGCGGACAACAGGTCTACCCCTTAAGCGGGAATGCCGGCGGACACCAGGTCTACCCTTCAGCGGGAATGCAGGCGGACAACAGGTCTACCCCTTAAGCGGGAATGCCGGCGGACACCAGGTCTACCCCTTAATCAGGAATGCAGGCGGACAACAGGTCTACCCCTTCATCGGGAATGCAGGCGGACACCAGGTCTACCCCTTAAGCGGGAATGCAGGCCGGACACCAGGTCTACCCCTTTATCGGGAATGCAGGCGGACAATAGGTCTACCCTTTCTCGGGAATGCCGGCGGACACCAGGTCTACCCCTTAAGCGGGAATGCAGGCGGACAACAGGTCTACCCCTTAAGCGGGAATGCCGGCGGACACCAGGTCTACCCCTTAAGCGGGAATGCATGCGGACACCAGGTCTACCCCTTAAGCGGGAATGCAGGCGGACAACAGGTCTACCCCTTAAGCGGGAATGCCGGCGGACACCAGGTCTACCCCTTAGCGGGAATGCAGTGCGGACACCAGGTCTACCCCTTAATCGGGAATGCAGGCGGACAACAGGTCTACCCTTAAGCGGGAATGCCGGCGGACACCAGGTCTACCCCTTAGCGGGAATGCATGCGGACACCAGGTCTACCCCTTAAGCGGGGAATGCCGGCGGACACCAGGTCTACCCCTTAATCGGGAATGCAGGCGGACACCAGGTCTACCCCTTAAGCGGGAATGCCGGCGGACACCAGGTCTACCCCTTAATGGGGAATGCAGGCGGACAACAGGTCTACCCCTTTTCTCGGGAATGCCGGCGGACACCAGGTCTACCCCTTAATCGGGAATGCAGGCGGACACCAGGTCTACCCCTTAAGCGGGAATGCCGGCGGACACCAGGTCTACCCCTTAATGCGGGAATGCAGGCGGACAACAGGTCTACCCCTTACTCGAGAATGCCGGCGGACAACAGGTCTACCCCTTAGCGGGAATGCCGGCGGACACCAGGTCTACCCCTTAAGCGGGAATGCCGGCGGACACCAGGTCTACCCCTTAATCGGGAAGGCAGGCGGACAACAGGTCTACCCCTTAAGCGGGAATGCCGGCGGACACCAGGTCTACCCCTTAATCGGGAATGCAGGCGGACAACAGGTCTACCCTTTCAGCGGGAATGCAGGCGGACAACAGGTCTACCCCTTTCTCGGGAATGCAGGCGGACACCAGGTCTACCCCTTAATGGGGGAATGCAGGCGGACAACAGGTCTACCACTTTCTCGAGAATGCCGGCGGACACCAGGTCTACCCCTTAATCGGGAATGCCGGCGGACACCAGGTCTACCCCTTTCTCGGGAATGCCGGCGGACACCAGGTCTACCCCTTAATGCGGGAATGCAGGCGGACAACAGGTCTACCCTTTCTCGAGAATGCAGGCGGACACCAGGTCTACCCCTTAATCGGGAATGCAGGCGGACAACAGGTCTACCCCTTCAGCGGGAATGCCGGCGGACACCAGGTCTACCCCTTAATCGGGAATGCAGGCGGACAACAGGTCTACCCCTTCAGCGGGAATGCCGGCGGACAACAGGTCTACCCCTTAAGCGGGAATGCCGGCGGACACCAGGTCTACCCCTTAATCGGGAATGCAGGCGGACAACAGGTCTACCCCTTCATCGGGAATGCAGGCGGACACCAGGTCTACCCCTTAAGCGGGAATGCAGGCGGACACCAGGTCTACCCCTTAATCGGGAATGCAGGCGGACAACAGGTCTACCACTTTCTCCGAGAATGCCGGCGGACACCAGGTCTACCCCTTAAGTCGGGAATGCCGGCGGACACCAGGTCTACCCCTTTCTCGGGAATGCCGGCGGACACAGGTCTACCCCTTAATGGGAATGCAGGCGGACACCAGGTCTACCCCTTCAGCGGGAATGCCGGCGGACACCAGGTCTACCCCTTAATCGGGAATGCAGGCGGACAACAGGTCTACCCCTTCAGCGGGAATGCCGGCGGACGCAGGTCTACCCTGTAATCGGGAATGCGGGGCGGACAACAGGTCTACCCCTTCAGCGGGAATGCCGGCGGACAACAGGTCTACCCTTAAGCGGGAATGCCGGCGGACACCAGGTCTACCCCTTAATCGGGAATGCAGGCGGACAACAGGTCTACCCCTTCATCGGGAATGCAGGCGGACACCAGGTCTACCCCTTAGCGGGAATGCAGGCGGACACCAGGTCTACCCTTAATGCGGGAATGCAGGCGGACAGCAGGTCTACCCCTTAAGCGGGAATGCCGGCGGACACCAGGTCTACCCCTTAATCGGGAATGCAGGCGGACAACAGGTCTACCCTTTAAGCGGGAATGCCGGCGGACCTGGGTCTACCCCTTAATCGGGAATGCAGGCGGACAACAGGTCTACCCCTTAAAGCGGGAATGCAGGCGGACAACAGGTCTACCCCTTAGCGGAATGCAGGCGGACAGCAGGTCTACCCTTCAGCGGGAATGCAGGCGGACAACAGGTCTACCCCTTAAGCGGGAATGCCGGCGGACACCAGGTCTACCCCTTAATCGGGAATGCAGGCGGACAACAGGTCTACCCTTAGGCGGGAATGCCGGCGGACACAGGTCTACCCCTTAAGCGGGAATGCAGGCGGACAACAGGTCTACCCCTTAAGCGGGAATGCCGGCGGACACCAGGTCTACCCCTTAAGCGGGAATGCAGGCGGACAACAGGTCTACCCTTAATCGGGAATGCAGGCGGACAACAGGTCTACCCCTTTCGGGAAAGCCGGCGGACACCAGGTCTACCCTTAAGCGGGAATGCCGGCGGAGACCAGGTCTACCCTTAATCGGGGAATGCAGGCGGACACCAGGTCTACC
Organism: Luscinia luscinia; assembly: GCA_034336685.1. Lineage (NCBI taxonomy): Eukaryota > Metazoa > Chordata > Aves > Passeriformes > Muscicapidae > Luscinia > Luscinia luscinia. The sequence continues at coordinate 52,704 of JAKWBO010000219.1, read as the reverse complement.
CCTTAATCGGGAATGCGGGCGGACAACAGGTCTACCCCTTCAGCGGGAATGAAGGCGGACAACAGGTCTACCCTATGGCGGGAATGCCGGCGGACACCAGGTCTACCCTTAATCGGGAATGCAGGCGGACAACAGGTCTACCCCTTAAGCGGGAATGCCGGCGGACACCAGGTCTACCCCTTAAGCGGGAATGCAGTGCGACATCCAGGTCTACCCCTTAATCGGGAATGCAGGCGGACACCAGGTCTACCCCTTAAGCTGGAATGCCGGCGCGCCACCAGGTCTACCCTTAATCGGGAATGCAGGCGAGGCGGACAGGTCTACCCCTTTAATCGGAAGGCAGGGGCGGACCCAACAGGCTCCACCCCTCTCCAGCGGAATGAAGGCGGACACCAAGAGTCTACCCCTTAGTCCGGGAATGCAGGCGGACAAGCAGGTCTCACCCCTATAGTCAGGAATGCCGGCGGACAACAGGCTCTACCCCTTTAAGCGGGGAATGGCGTGACAACAGGTCCTACCCCTTCAGGGCCGAGGAATGAAGGCGGACAACAAGGTCTACCCCTTAAAGGCTGGAATGCCGAGGCGGACACCAGGTCTACCCCTTAAATCGGGAATGCAGGCGGCAACAGGTCTACCCCTTTAATCGGGAATGCAGGCGGACAACAGGTCTACCCCCTTCAGCGGGAAATGCCGGCGGACAACAGGTCTACCTCTTAAGCCGGAATGCCGGCGGACACCAGGTCCACCCCTTAAGCGGGAATGCCGGCGGACAGCACCAGGTCTACCCCTTAATCGGGAATGCAGGCGGACAACAGGTCTACCCCTTAGCGGGAATGCAGGCGGACAACAGGTCTACCCCTTAAGCGGGAATGCCGGCCGGACACCAGGTCTACCCCTTAATCGGGAATGCAGGCGGACAACAGGTCTACCCTTCATAGGGAATGCAGGGCGGACACCAGGTCTACCCCTTAAGCGGGAATGCAGGGCGGACACCCAGGTCTACCTTTATCGGGAATGCGGGCGGACAATAGGTCTACCCCTTTCGAGAATGCCGGCGGACACCAGGTCTACCCCTTAAGCGGGAATGCGAGGCGGACAACAGGTCTACCCCTTAAGCGGGAATGCCGAGGCGGACACCAGGTCTACCCCTTAGCGGGAATGCATGCGGACATCAGGTCTACCCCTTAATGCGGGAATGCAGGCGGACAACAGGTCTACCCCTTAGCGGGAATGCCGGCGGACACCAGGTCTACCCCTTAAGCGGGAATGCATGCCGGACACCAGGTCTACCCCTTAATCGGGAATGCAGGCGGACAACAGGTCTACCCCTTAAGCGGGAATGCCAGCGGACACCAGGTCTACTATAGCGGGAATGCATGCGGACACCAGGTCTACCCCTTAAGCGGGAATGCCGGCGGACACCAGGTCTACCCCTTAATCGGGAATGCAGGCGGACACCAGGTCTACCCCTTAAGCGGGAATGCGGCGGACACCAGGTCTACCCCTTAATGGGAATGCAGGCGGACAACAGGTCTACCCTTCTCGCGAATGCCGGCACGGACGCTAGGTCTACCCTTAATCGGGAATGCAGGCGGACACCAGGTCTCCACCCCTTGCGGGAATGCCGGGGACACAGGTCTACCCTTGTAATCGGGAATGCAGGCGGACAACAGGTCTACCCCTTTCGAAATGCCGGCGGACAACAGGTCTACCCTTAAGCGGGAATGCCGGCGGACACCAGGTCTACCCCTTAAGCGGGAATGCCGGCGGACACCAGGTCTACCGCTAATCGGGAAGGCAGGCGGACAACAGGTCTACCCCTTAAGCGGGAATGCCGGCGGACACCAGGTCTACCCTTGTCGGGAATGCAGGCGGACAACAGGTCTACCCTTTCAGCGGGAATGCAGGCGGACAACAGGTCTACCCCTTTCGGGAATGCCGGCGGACGCCAGGTCTACCTTAATGGGGAATGCAGGCGGACAACAGGTCTACCACTTTCGAGAATGCCGGCGGACACCAGGTCTACCCCTTAATCGGGAATGCCGGCGGACACCAGGTCTACCTTTCTCGGGAATGCCGGCGGACACCAGGTCTACCCCTTAATGGGGAATGCAGGCGGACAACAGGTCTACCCCTTTCGAGAATGCAGGCGGACACCAGGTCTACCCCTTAATCGGGAATGCAGGCGGACAACAGGTCTACCCCTTCAGCGGGAATGCCGGCGGACACCAGGTCTACCCCTTAAGCGGGAATGCAGGCGGACAACAGGTCTACCCCTTCAGCGGGAATGCCGGCCCGGACACCAGGTCTACCCCTTAAGCGGGAATGCGGGCGGACACCAGGTCTACCCCTTAATCGGGAATGCAGGCGGACAACAGGTCTACCCCTTAATCCGGGGAATGCAGGCGGACACCAGGTCTACCCCTTAATCGGGAATGCAGGCGGACACCAGGTCTACCCCTTAATCCCGGGGAATGCAGGCGGACAACAGGTCTACCACTTTCTGAGAATGCCGGCGGACACCAGGTCTACCCTTAATCGGGAATGCAGGCGGACACCAGGTCTACCCCTTTCGGGAATGCCGGCGGACACCAGGTCTACCCCTTAATCGGGGAATGCAGGCGGACACCCAGGTCTACCCCTTCAGCGGGAATGCCGGCGGACACCAGGTCTACCCCTTAATCGGGAATGCAGGCGGACAACAGGTCTACCCCTTCAGGCGGGAATGCCGGCGGACACCAGGTCTACCCCTTAAGCGGGGAATGCAGGGCGGACAACAGGTCTACCCCTTCAGCGGGAATGCCGGCGGACAACAGGTCTACCCCTTAAGCGGGAATGCCGGCGGACACCAGGTCTACCCCTTAAGCGGGAATGCAGGCGGACAGCAGGTCTACCCCTTCATCGGGAATGCAGGCGGACACAGGTCTACCCCTTAAGCGGGAATGCAGGCGGACACCAGGTCTACCCTCTTTAATCGGGAATGCGGGCGGACAACAGGTCTACCCCTTAATCGGGAATGCGGGCGGACAACAGGTCTACCCCTTAATCGGGAATGCAGCGGACACCAGGTCTACCCCTTAAGCGGGAATGCCGGCGGACACCAGGTCTACCCCTTAAGCGGGAATGCAGGCGGACAACAGGTCTACCCCTTAGCCGGGAATGCAGGCGGACAACAGGTCTACCCCTTAAGCGGGAATGCAGGCGGACAACAGGTCTACCCCTTCAGCGGGAATGCAGGCGGACAACAGGTCTACCCCTTAAGCGGGAATGCCGGCGACGTACCAGGTCTACCCCTTAATCGGGAATGCAGGCGGACAACAGGTCTACCCCTTAAAGCGGGAATGCCGGCGGACTACCAGGTCTACCCCTTAAGCGGGAATGCAGGCGGACAACAGGTCTACCCCTTAAGCGGGAATGCCGGCGGACACCAGGTCTACCCCTTAAGCGGGAATGCAGGCGGACAACAGGTCTACCCCTTAATCGGGAATGCAGGCGGACAACAGGTCTACCCCTGTCCGGGAATGCCGGCGGACACCAGGTCTACCCCTTAGCGGGAATGCCGGCGGAGACCAGGTCTACCCCTTAATCGGGAATGCAGGCGGACACCAGGTCTACCCCTTAATGGGAATGCAGGCGGACAACAGGTCTACCCCTTAAAGCGGGAATGCAGGCGGACAACAGGTCTACCCCTTAAGCGGGAATGCGGCGGACACCAGGTCTACCCTTAATCGGGAATGCAGGCGGACAACAGGTCTACCCCTTAATCCGGGAATGCGGGCGGACAACAGGTCTACCCCTTAATCCGGGAATGCAGGCGGACAACAGGTCTACCCCTTAAGCGGGAATGCAGGCGGACAACAGGTCTACCCCTTAAGCGGGAATGCCGGCGGACAACGAGTCTACCCATGGCCGGGAATGCAGGCGGACAACAGGTCTACCCATAAGCGGGGAATGCCGTGGCGGACACCAGGTCTGCACCCCTTAATCGGGAATGCAGGCGGACAGCAGGTCTACCCCTTAAGCGGGAATGCCGGCGGACAACAGGTCTACCCCTTAAGCGGGAATGCCGGCCCGGACACCAGGTCTACCCCCTTAATCGGGAATGCAGGCCGGACAACAGGTCTCACCCCTTAAGAGGGAATGCCGGCGGACACCAGGTTCACCCCTTAAGCGGGAATGCAGGCGGACAACAGGTCTACCCCTTAAGCGGGGAATGAAGGCGGACAACAGGTCTACCCCTTAAAGCGGGAATGCAGGCGGACAACAGGTCTACCCCTTAATCGGGAATGCAGGCGGACAACAGGTCTACCCCTTAATCGGGAATGCAGGCGGACAACAGGTCTACCCCTTAATCAGGAATGCCGGCGGACAGGTCTACGCCCCTTAAGCGGGAATGCCGGCGGACACCAGGTCTACCCCTTAAGCTGGGGTGCCGGCGGACGCCAGGTCTACCTCCCTTAAGCGGGGAATGCAGGCGGACAACAGGTCTACCTCTCTTCAGCGGGAATGCTGGCAGGACAACAGGTCTACCCCTTAGGCGGGAATGCCGGCGGACACCAGGTCTACCCTTGATCGGGAATGCAGGCGGACAACAGGTCTACCCTTCATCGGGAATGCAGGCGGACACCAGGTCTACCCTTAAAGCGGGAATGCAGGCGGACAACAGGTCTACCCCTTGTCGGAGATGCGGGCGGACAACAGGTCTACCCGCCAAAAGCGGGAATGCCGGCGGACTAGCTAGGTCTACACCCATAAGCGGGAATGCAGGCGGACCCAATGCAGGTCTACCCCTTTCACCGGGGAAAGCCAGGCGGACAACTTTCAGGTCTACCCCTTAAAAGCGGGAATACGGGCGGACAACAGGTCTACCCCTTAATCCGGGAATGCAGGCGGACAACAGGTCTACCCTTCCAGCGGGAATGCAGGCGGACAACAGGTCTCACCCCTTAAGCGGGAATGCCGGCGGACACCAGGTCTACCCTCAAAGCGGGAATGCAGGCGGACAACAGGTCTACCCCTTAAGCGGGAATGCCGCGGACTCAGGTCTACCCCTTAAGCGGGAATGCAGGGCGGACAACAGGTCTACCCCCTTAAGCGGGAATGCCGGCGGACACCAGGTCTACCCCTTAAGCGGGAATGCGGGCGGACAACAGGTCTACCCCTTAGTCGGGAATGCAGGCGGACAACAGGTCTACCTTTCGGAAAGCCGGCGGACACCAGGTCTGACCCCTTAAGGCGGGAATGCCGGCGGACACCAGGCCCACCCCAGTCGGAGAATGCAGGCGGACAGCAGGTCTACCCCTTAAGCGGGAATGCCGGCGGACGCCAGGTCTACCCCTTAAGCGGGAATGCAGGCGGACAACAGGTCTACCCCTTAAGCGGGAATGCAGGCGGACAACAGGTCTACCCCTTAAGCGGGAATGCAGGCGGACAACGGAGTCTACCCCTTAAGCGGGAATGCAGGCGGACACCAGGTCTACCCCTTAAGCGGGAATGCAGGCGGACACCAGGTCTACCCCTTAAAGCGAGAATGCCGGGCGGACAACAGGTCTACCCCTTAATCGGGGAATGCAGGCCCGGACAACAGGTCTACCCCTTAATCGGGAATGCAGGCGGACAACAGGTCTACCTTAAGCGGGAATGCCGGCGGACACCAGGTCTACCCCTGTCGGGAATGCAGGCGGACAACAGGTCTACCCTTAAAAGCGGAATGCCGGCGGACAACAGGTCTACCCCTTAAGCGGGAATGCAGGCGGACAACAGGTCTACCCCTTAAGCGGGAATGCAGGCGGACAACAGGTCTACCCCTTAAGCGGGAATGCAGGCGGACACCAGGTCTACCCCTTGTCGGGAATGCAGGCGGACAACAGGTCTACCTTAATCGGGGAATGCAGGCGGACAACAGGTCTACCTTAAGCGGGAATGCCGGCGGACAACAGGTCTACCCCTTAAGCGGGAATGCAGGCGGACACCAGGTCTACCCCTTAAGCGGGAATGCAGGCGGACAACAGGTCTACCCCTTAATCGGGAATGCAGGCGGACAGGTCTACCCCTTAAGCGGGAATGCAGGCGGACACCAGGTCTACCCCTTAAGCGGGAATGCGGGCGGACAACAGGTCTACCCCTTAGCGGGAATGCAGGCGGACAACAGGTCTACCCCTTAATCGGGAATGCAGGCGGACACCAGGTCTACCCCTTAAGCGGGAATGCAGGCGGACACCAGGTCTACCCCTTAATCGGGAATGCAGGCGGACGCAGGTCTACCCCTTACTCCCGAGGAATGCCGGCGGACAACTGGGTCTACCCCTTAATCCCGGGAGTGCCGGCGGACAACAGGTCTACCTTAAGGCGGGAATGCCGGCGGACACCAAGGTCTACCCCTTAGGCGGGAATGCCGGCGGACACCAGGTCTACCCCTTAAGCGGGAATGCAGGGGCGGACAACAGGTCTACCCCTTAAAGCGGGAATGCCGAGGCGGACACCAGAGTCTACCCCTTAAGCGGGAATGCCGGCGGACACCAGGTCTACCCCTTAATCAGGGAATGCAGGCGGACAACAGGTCTACCCCTTAAGCGGGAATGCCGGCGGACACCAGGTCTACCCCTTAAGCGGGAATGCGTGCGGACATAGGTCTACCCCTTAAGCGGGAATGCAGGCCGGACACCGAGGTCTACCCCTTGGTCAGGAATGCCGGCGGACACCGGTCTACCCCTTAAGCCCGGGAATGCCGGCGGACACCAGGTCTACCCCTTAATCGGGGAATGCAGGCCCGGACAACAGGTCTACCCTTGGCAGAATGCCGGCGGACACCAGGTCTACCCCTTAATCCGGGAATGCGGGCGGACACCAGGTCTACCCCTTAAGCGGGAATGCAGGCGGACACCAGGTCTACCCTTAATGGGGAATGCAGGCGGACAGGTCTACCCCTTGGCCTCGAGAATGCAGGCGGACAACAGGTCTACCCCTTAGCGGGAATGCGGCGGACACCAGGTCTACCCCTTAAGCGGGAATGCCGGCCGGACACCAGGTCTACCCCTTAGCGGGAATGCCGGCGGACACCAGGTCTACCCTATGGCGGGAATGCCGGCGGACACCAGGTCCTACCCTTAATCGGGGAATGCAGGCGGACAACAGGTCTACCCCTTCAGCGGGAATGCCGGCGGACAACCAGGTCTACCTGTTCTCGGGAATGCCGGCGGACACCAGGTCTACCCTTAATCGGGAATGCAGGCGGACAACAGGTCTACCCCTTAAGCCGGAATGCGGCGGACACCAGGTCTACCCCTTAAGCGGGAATGCCGGCGGACACAGGTCTACCCCTTAATCGGGAATGCCGGCGGACGCAGGTCCTACCCCTTAATGGGGAATGCAGGCGGACAACAGGTCTACCCCTTAAGCCCGGGGAATGCAGGCGGACACCAGGTCTACCCCTTAAAGCGGGAATGCACGGCGGACACCAGGGTCTACCCCTTAATCAGGGAATGCAGGCGGACACTAGGTCTACCTTAATGCGGGGAATGCGGCGGACACCAGGTCTACCCCTTAGCTCCGGGAATGCAGGCGGACAACAGGTCTACCCTTAATCGGGAATGCCGGCGGACAACAGGTCTACCCCTTAAGCGGGAATGCCGGCGGACACCAGGTCTACCCCTTAAGCGGGAATGCGGGCGGACAACAGGTCTACCCCTTAAGCGGGAATGCAGGCGGACACCAGGTCTACCCCTTAAAGCGGGAATGCAGGCGGACACCAGGTCTGCCTTAATCGGGAATGCAGGCGGACAACAGGTCTACCCCTTAAAGCGGGAATGCCGGCGGACACCAGGTCTACCCCTTAAGCGGGAATGCAGGCGGACAGCAGGTCTACCCCTTAATCAGAGAATGCGGCGGACACCAGGTCTACCCCTTAAGCGGGAATGCAGGCGGACACAGGTCTACCCCTTAATCAGGAATGCAGGCGGACACCAGGTCTACCCCTTCAAGCGAAGTGCAGGCGGACAACAGGTCTACCCCTTAAGCGGGAATGCCGGCGGACACCAGGTCTACCCCTTAAGCGGGAATGCAGGCGGACAACAGGTCTACCCTTAAGCGGGAATGCCGGCGGACACCAGGTCTACCCCTTAATCCCGGGAATGCGGGCGGACAACAGGTCTACCCACTTCATCGGGATGCAGGCGGACACCAGGTCTACCCCTTAGCGGGAATGCAGGCCCGGACACCAGGTCTACCCCTTAATCGGGAATGCAGGCGGACAATAGGTCTACCCCTTTCTCGGGGAATGCCGGCGGACACCAGGTCTACCCCTTAAGCGGGAATGCAGGCGGACAACAGGTCTACCCCTTAGCGGGAATGCCGGCGGACACCAGGTCTACCCCTTAAGCGGGAATGCATGCGGACACCAGGTCTACCCCTTAAGCGGGAATGCCGGCCGGACAACAGGTCTACCCCTTAAGCGGGAATGCGGCGGACACCAGGTCTACCCCTTAAGCGGGAATGCAGGCGGACGCCAGGTCTACCCCTTAAGCGGGGAATGCAGGGCGGACAACAGGTCTACCCCTTAGGCGGGAATGCCGGCGGACACCAGGTCTACCCCTTAAAGCGGGAATGCATGACGGACACCAGGTCTACCCCTTAAGCGGGAATGCCGGCGGACACCAGGTCTACCCCTTAATCGGGAATGCAGGCGGACACCAGGTCTACCCCTTAATCGGGAATGCAGGCGGACAACAGGTCTACCCCTTAATGGGAATGCAGGCGGACAACAGGTCTACCCCTTTCGAGAATGCGGCGGACACCAGGTCTACCCCTTAATCGGGAATGCAGGCGGACACCAGGTCTACCCTTAAGCGGGAATGCAGGGCGGACAACAGGTCTACCCCTTAATGGGGAATGCAGGCGGACAACAGGTCTACCCCTTTCTCGAGAATGCCGGCGGACAACAGGTCTACCCCTTAGCGGGAATGCCGGCGGACACCAGGTCTACCCTTAAGCGGGAATGCCGGCGGACACCAGGTCTACCCCTTAATCGGGAATGCAGGCGGACAACAGGTCTACCCCTTAAGCGGGAATGCCGGCGGACACCAGGTCTACCCCTTAATCGGGAATGCAGGCGGACAACAGGTCTACCCCTTTCAAAGCGGGAATGCAGGCGGACAACAGGTCTACCCCTTAAGCGGGAATGCAGGCGGACACCAGGTCTACCCTTAATGGGAATGCAGGCGGACAACAGGTCTACCCCTTCCGAGAATGCGGCGGACACCAGGTCTACCCCTTAATCGAGAATGCCGGCGGACACCAGGTCTACCCTTTCATCGGGAATGCCGGCGGACACCAGGTCTACCCCTTAATGGGGAATGCAGGCGGACACCAGGTCTACCCCTTCGAGAATGCATGCGGACACCAGGTCTACCCCTTAATCGGGAATGCAGGCGGACAACAGGTCTACCCCTTAAGCGGGAATGCCGGCGGACACCAGGTCTACCCCTTAATCGGGGAATGCAGGCGGACAACAGGTCTACCCCTTCAGCGGGAATGCCGGCGGACAACAGGTCTACCCCTTAGCGGGAATGCCGGCGGACACCAGGTCTACCCTTAATCGGGAATGCAGGCGGACAACAGGTCTACCCCTTCATCGGGAATGCAGGCGGACACCAGGTCTACCCCTTAAGCGGGAATGCAGGCCGGACACCAGGTCTACCCCTTAATCGGGAATGCAGGCGGACAACAGGTCTACCCTTTCTCGGGAATGCCGGCGGACACCAGGTCTACCCCTTAATCGGGAATGCCGGCGGACACCAGGTCTACCCCTTTCTCGGGAATGCCGGCGGACACCAGGTCTACCCCTTAATGGGGAATGCAGGCGGACACCAGGTCTACCCCTTAAGCGGGAATGCCGGCGGACACCAGGTCTACCCCTTAATCGGGAATGCAGGCGGACAACAGGTCTACCCCTTCAGCGGGAATGCCGGCGGACTGCAGGTCTACCCCTTAATCGGGAATGCAGGCGGACAACAGGTCTACCCCTTCAAGCGGGAATGCCGGCGGACAACAGGTCTACCCTTAGCGGGAATGCCGGACACCAGGTCTACCCTTAATCGGGAATGCAGGCGGACAACAGGTCTACCCCTTCATCGGGAATGCAGGGCGGACACCAGGTCTACCCCTTAAAGCGGGAATGCAGGCGGACACCAGGTCTGCCCTTAATCGGGAATGCAGGCCGGACAACAGGTCTACCCCTTAGCGGGAATGCCGGCGGACACCAGGTCTACCCCTTAAGCGGGAATGCAGGCGGACAACAGGTCTACCCCTTAAGGCGGGAATGCCGGCGGACATGGAGTCTACCCTTAATCGGGAATGCAGGCGGACAACAGGTCTACCCCTTAGCGGGAATGGCCCGGACAACAGGTCTACCCCTTAAGCGGGAATGCAGGCGGACAGCAGGTCTACCCCTTAAGCGGGAATGCAGGCGGACAACAGGTCTACCCCTTAAAGCGCGGGAATGCCGGCGGACACCAGGTCTACCCCTTAATCAGGGAATGCAGGCGGACAACAGGTCTACCCCGCATGGCGGGAATGCCGGCGGACACAGGTCTACCCCTTAAGCGGAGTGCAGGGCGGACAACAGGTCTACCCCTTAAGGCGGGAATGCCGGCGGACACCAGGTCTACCCACTTAAAGCGGGAATGCGGGCGGACAACAGGTCTACCCATAATCCAGGAATGCAGGCGGACAACAGGTCTACCCCTTTCTCGCGCTCGGGGAATGCCGGCCGGACACCAGGTCTACCCCTTAAGCCGGGAGATGCCGGCGGAGACCAGGTCTGCCCATGTCGGGAATGCAGGCGGACACCGGAGTCTACCCCTTAATCGGGAATGCAGGCGGACACCAGGTCTACCCCTTCAGCGGGAATGCAAGGCGGACAACAGAGTCTACCCCTTGGCGGGAATGCCGAGCGGACACCAGGTCTACCCCTTAAGCGGGGAATGCAGGCGGACAACAGGTCTACTGCCAATCAGGAATGCCGGCGGACAACAGGTCTACCCCTTAATCGGGAATGCGGGGCGGACAGCAGGTCTACCCCTTAGCCCGGGGAATGCGAGGGCGGACACCAGGTCTACCCCTTAGCGGGAATGCCGAGGCGGACCCAGCAGGTCTACCCCTTAAGCGGGAATGCGGGCGGACAACAGGTCTACCCTTAAGCGGGAATGCCGGCGGACACCAGGTCTACCCCTTAATCGGGAATGCAGGCGGACAACAGGTCTACCCCTTAAGCGGGAATGCGGGCGGACATAGGTCTACCCCTTAAGCGGGAATGCCGGCGGACACCAGGTCTACCCCTTAATCGGGAATGCAGGCGGACAACAGGTCTACCCCTTAGAGGAATGCCGGCGGACACCAGGTCTACCCCTTAAGCGGGAATGCAGGCGGACAACAGGTCTACCCCTTAAGCGGGAATGCAGGCGGACAACAGGTCTACCCCTTAAGCGGGAATGCCGGCGGACACCAGGTCTACCCCTTAATCGGGAATGCGGGCGGACAGCAGGTCTACCCCTTAATCGGGAATGCAGGCGGACAGCAGGTCTACCCCTTAAGCCCGGGAATGCCGGCGGACAGCAGGTCTACCCCTTATGGCGGGAATGCCGGCGGACACCAGGTCTACCCCTTAGGCGGGGAATGCCGGCGGACACCAGGTCTACCCTTAAGCGGGGAATGCAGGGCGGACAACAGGTCTGCCCCTTCAGCAGGAATGCCGGCGGACAACAGGTCTACCCCTTAAGGCGGGAATGCCGGCGGACGCCAGGTCTACCCCTTAATCCAGGAATGCAGGCGGACAACAGGTCCACCTTCATCGGGAATGCGGCGGACACCAGGTCTACCCCTTAGAAGCGGGAATGCGGGGCGGACACCAGGTCTACCCCTTAATCAGGGAATGCAGGCGGACAGCAGGTCTACCCCTTAAGCGGGAATGCCGGCGGACACCGAGTCTACCCCTTAAGCGGGAATGCAGGCGGACAACAGGTCTACCTTTCTCAGGAAAGCCGGCCCGGACACCAGGTCTACCCTTAAGCGGGAATGCGGGCGGACAACAGGTCTACCCCTTGGCCGAGATGCGGGCGGACAACAGGTCTACCCCTTAAGCGGGAATGCGGGGCGGACAGCAGGTCTACCCCTTAAAGCGGGAATGCCGGCGGACGCAGGTCTACCCCTTAGGCAGGAATGCAGGCGGACAACAGGTCTACCCCTTAAGCGGGAATGCCGGGCGGACAGCAGGTCTACCCCTTAAGCGGGAATGCAGGCGGACAACAGGTCTACCCCTTAAGCGGGAATGCCGGCGGACACCAGGTCTACCCTTAATCGGGAATGCAGGCGGACCTTGCAGGTCCTACCCCTTAATCCCGGGAATGCGGGGCGGACAACAGGTCTACCCCTTTCTCCGGGAAAGCCGGCGGACACCAGGTCTACCCCGCCAAGCGGGAATGCCGGCGGACACCAGGTCTACCCCTTAATCGGGAATGCAGGCGGAACAACAGGTCTGCCCCTTAGGCCCAGGAATGCCGGCCGGACCTGGAGTCTACCCCTTAAAGCGGGAATGCAGGCGGACAACAGGTCTACCCCTTAGGCGGGAATGCAGGCGGACAACAGGTCTACCCCTTAAGCCCAGGGAATGCGGCGGACACCAGAGTCTACCCCTTAAGCGGGAATGCATCGCGGACACCAGGATCTACCCCTTAATCAGGGAATGCAGGCGGACACCAGGTCTACCCCTTAAGCGGGAATGCCGGCGGACACGGAGTCCTACCCCTTATGTCCGGGAATGCAGGCGGACAACAGGTCTACCCCTTAATCGGGAATGCAGGCGGACCACAGGTCTACCCCTTAAGCCCGGGAATGAAGGCGGACACCAGGTCTACCCCTTAATCAGGAATGCAGGCGGACAACAGGTCTACCCCTTAATCGGGAATGCCGGCGGACAACAGGTCTACCCCTTAAGCGGGAATGCAGGCGGACAACAGGTCTACCTTCAGCGGGAATGAAGGCGGACAACAGGTCTACCCCTTAAGCGGGAATGCCGGCGGACACCAGGTCTACCCCTTAATCGGGAATGCAGGCGGACGGACAGGTCTGCCCGCAATCGGGAATGCAGGCCGGACAACAGGTCTACCCCTTAAGCGGGAATGCCGGCGGACAACAGGTCTACCCCTTAAGCGGGAATGCCGGCGGACACCAGGTCTACCCCTTAAGCGGGAATGCCGGCGGACACCAGGTCTACCCCTTAATCGGGAATGCAGGCGGACAACAGGTCTACCCCTTAAGCGGGAATGCAGGCGGACAACAGGTCTACCCCTTAAGCGGGAATGCCGGCGGACACCAGGTCTACCCCTTAATCCGGGAATGCGGGCGGACAACAGGTCTACCCCTTCATCAGAATGCAGGCGGACACCAGGTCTACCCCTTAGCGGGAATGCAGGCGGACACCAGGTCTACCCCTTTATCGGGGATGCAGGCGGACAATAGGTCTACCCCTTTCTGGGAATGCCGGCGGACACCAGGTCTACCCCTTAATCGGGAATGCAGGCGGACAACAGGTCTACCCCTTAAGCGGGAATGCCGGCGGACACCAGGTCTACCCTTAGCGGGAATGCATGCGGACACCAGGTCTACCCTTAAGCGGGAATGCAGGCGGACAACAGGTCTACCCCTTAAGCGGGAATGCCGGCGGACAACAGGTCTACCCCTTAAGCGGGAATGCAGGCGGACACCAGGTCTACCCCTTAATCAGGAATGCAGGCGGACAACAGGTCTACCCCTTAAGCGGGAATGCCGGCGGACACCAGGTCTACCCCTTGAGCGGGAATGCAGGCGGACACCAGGTCTACCCCTTAAGCGGGAATGCCGGCGGACACCAGGTCTACCCCTTAATCGGGAATGCAGGCGGACACCAGGTCTACCCCTTAAGCGGGAATGCCGGCGGACACCAGGTCTACCCTTAATGGGAATGCAGGCGGACAACAGGTCTACCCTTTCTCGAGAATGCCGGCGGACACCAGGTCTACCCCTTAAGCGGGAATGCAGGCGGACACCAGGTCTACCCCTTAAGCGGGAATGCCGGCGGACACCAGGTCTACCCCTTAATGGGGGAATGCAGGCGGACAACAGGTCTACCCTTTCGGCGGGAATGCCGGCGGACAACAGGTCTACCCCTTAGGCGGGAATGCAGGCGGACACCAGGTCTACCCCTTAAGCGGGAATGCCAGGCGGACACCAGGTCTACCCCTTAATCGGGAATGCAGGCGGACAACAGGTCTACCCCTTAAGCGGGAATGCCGGCGGACACCAGGTCCTACCCCTTAATCAGGAATGCGGGCGGACAACAGGTCTACCCTTTCAGCGGGAATGCAGGGCGGACAACAGGTCTACCCCTTTCATCGGGAATGCCGGCGGACACCAGGTCTACCCCTTAATGGGGAATGCAGGCGGACAACAGGTCTACCCTTTCATCGGGAATGCCGGCGGACACCAGGTCTACCCCTTAATCGGGAATGCAGGCGGACACCAGGTCTACCCCTTTCTCGGGAATGCCGGCGGACACCAGGTCTACCCCTTAATGGGGAATGCAGGCGGACAACAGGTCTACCCCTTTCTCGAGAATGCAGGCGGACACCAGGTCTACCCCTTAATCAGGAATGCAGGCGGACAACAGGTCTACCCCTTCAAGCGGGAATGCCGGCGGACACCAGGTCTACCCCTTAATCGGGAATGCAGGCGGACAACAGGTCTACCCCTTAAGCGGGGAATGCCGGCGGACAACAGGTCTACCCCTTAAGCGGGAATGCGGCGGACACCAGGTCTACCCCTTAATGCGGGGAATGCAGGCGGACAACAGGTCTACCCCTTCATCAGGAATGCAGGCGGACACCAGGTCTACCCCTTAAGCGGGAATGCAGGCGGACACCAGGTCTACCCCTTAATCCCGGGAATGCAGGCGGACAACAGGTCTACCACTTTCTCGGGAATGCCGGCGGACACCAGGTCTACCCCTTAATCAGGGAATGCCGGCGGACACCAGGTCTACCCCTTTCTCGGGAATGCCGGCGGACACCAGGTCTACCCCTTAATGGGGAATGCAGGCGGACACCAGGTCTACCCCTTCAGCGGGAATGCCGGCGGACACCAGGTCTACCCCTTAATCGGGAATGCAGGCGGACAACAGGTCTACCCCTTCAGCGGGAATGCCGGCGGACACCAGGTCTACCCTTAATCGGGAATGCAGGCGGACAACAGGTCTACCCCTTCAGCAGGAATGCCGGCGGACAACAGGTCTACCCCTTAGCGGGGAATGCCGGCGGACAACAGGTCTACCCCTTAATCGGGAATGCAGGCGGACAACAGGTCTACCCCTTCATCGGGAATGCAGGCGGACACCAGGTCTACCCCTTAGCGGGAATGCAGGCGGACACCAGGTCTACCCCTTGTCGGGAATGCAGGCGGACAACAGGTCTACCCCTTAAGCGGGAATGCGGCGGACACCAGGTCTACCCCTTAATCGGGAATGCAGGCGGACAACAGGTCTACCCCTTAAGCGGGAATGCCGGCGGACGCCAGGTCTACCCCTTAATCGGGAATGCAGGCGGACAACAGGTCTACCCCTTAGCGGGAATGCAGGCGGACAGGTCTACCCCTTAGCGGGAATGCCGGCGGACACCAGGTCTACCCCTTCAGCGGGAATGCAGGCGGACAACAGGTCTACCCCTTAAGCGGGAATGCCGGCGGACACCAGGTCTACCCCTTAATCAGGGAATGCAGGCGGACAACAGGTCTACCCCTTAAGCGGGAATGCCGGCGGACACCAGGTCTACCCCTTAAGCGGGAATGCAGGCGGACAACAGGTCTACCCCTTAAGCGAGGAATGCCGGCGGACACCAGGTCTACCTTAAAGCGGGAATGCAGGCGGACAACAGGTCTACCCTTAATCAGGGAATGCAGGCGGACAACAGGTCTACCCCTTTCTCAGGAAGCCGGACACCAGGTCACCTTAAGCGGGAATGCCGGCGGAACCAGGTCTACCTTAATCGGGAATGCAGGCGGACGCCAGGTCTACCCCTTAATCGGGAATGCAGGCGGACAACAGGTCTACCCCTTCAGCGGGAATGCAGGCGGACAACAGGTCTACCCCTTAGCGGGAATGCCGGCGGACACCAGGTCTACCTTAATCGGGAATGCAGGCGGACAACAGGTCTACCTTAATCAGGAATGCCGGCGGACAACAGGTCTACCCCTTAATCAGGAATGCAGGCGGACAGCAGGTCTACCCCTTAATCGGGAATGCAGAGCGGACAACAGGTCTACCCCTTAGCCGGAGATGCCGGCGGACAACAGGTCTACCCCTTAGCGGGAATGCAGGCGGACAACAGGTCTACCCCTTAAGCGGGAATGCCGGGCGGACACCTAGGTCTACCCCTTAATCCAGGAATGCACCCAGGCGGACAACAGGTCTACCCCTTCAAAGCGGGGAATGCCGGCGGACACCAGGTCTACCCACAGCAAAGCGGGAATGCCTGGCTTGGACACCAGGTCTACCCCTTAATCGGGAATGCAGGCGGACAACTAGGTCTACCCCTTAATCGGGAATGCCGGCGGACACCAGGTCTACCCCTTAGGCGGGAATGCAGGCGGACAACAGGTCTACCCCTTCAGCGGGGAGTGCAGAGGCGGACAACAGGTCTACCCCTTAAGCGGGAATGCCGGCCCGGACACCAGGTCTACCCCTTAGTAGGGAATGCAGGCGGACCTTAGGTCTACCCCTTAATCGGGAATGCAGGCGGACACCGGGTCTGCCACCTTAGTCGGGGAATGCCGGCGGACCAGCAGGTCTACCCCTTAAAGCGGGAATGCCGGCGGACACCAGGTCTACCCCTTCCCAGCGGGAGTGCCGGCGGACACCAGGTCTACCCCTTAGCGGGAATGCAGGCGGACACCAGGTCTACACTGCAAGCGGGAATGCCGGCGGACAGCAGGTCTACCCCTTAAGCGGGAATGCCGGCGGACACCAGGTCTACCCCTTAATCGGGAATGCAGGCGGACAACAGGTCTACCCTTCATCGGGAATGCAGGCGGACACCAGGTCTACCCCTTAAGCGGGAATGCAGGCGGACACCAGGTCTACCCCTTAATCGGGAATGCAGGCGGACAACAGGTCTACCCCTTAGCGGGAATGCCGGCGGACACCAGGTCTACCCCTTAAAGCGGGGAATGCAGGCGGACAACAGGTCTACCCTTTCTCAGGAATGCCGGCGGACACCAGGTCTACCCCTTAAGCGGGAATGCAGGCGGACAACAGGTCTACCCCTTAATCGGAATGCAGGCGGACAACAGGTCTACCCCTTAAGCGGGAATGCAGGCGGACAACAGGTCTACCCCTTAAGCGGGAATGCAGGGCGGACGCAGGTCTACCCTTAATCGGGGATGCAGGCGGACAACAGGTCTACCCCTTAAGCGG
This sequence comes from Luscinia luscinia, assembly GCA_034336685.1. Classification (NCBI taxonomy): domain Eukaryota; kingdom Metazoa; phylum Chordata; class Aves; order Passeriformes; family Muscicapidae; genus Luscinia; species Luscinia luscinia. Next base: position 35,210 of record JAKWBO010000219.1, on the reverse strand, counting down.
GAATGCCGGCGGACACCAGGTCTACCCCTTAAGCGGGAATGCAGGCGGACAACAGGTCTACCCCTTAAGCGGAATGCAGGCGGACGCAGGTCTACCCCTTAAGCGGGAATGCAGGCGGACAACAGGTCTACCCCTTAATCGGGAATGCAGGCGGACAACAGGTCTACCCTTATCGGGAATGCCGGCGGACACCAGGTCTACCCCTTAAGCGGGAATGCCGGCGGACACCAGGTCTACCCCTTAATCGGGAATGCAGGCGGACAACAGGTCTACCCTTAAGCGGGAATGCCGGCGGACACAGGTCTACCCCTTAAGCGGGAATGCAGGCGGACAACAGGTCTACCCCTTAAGCGGGAATGCAGGCGGACAACAGGTCTACCCTTAAGCGGGAATGCCGGCGGACACCAGGTCTACCCTTAAGCGGGAATGCGGCGGACAGCAGGTCTACCCCTTAATCGGGAATGCAGGCGGACGCAGGTCTACCCTTAAGCGGGAATGCCGGCGGACACCAGGTCTACCCTTGTGGGAATGCAGGCGGACAACAGGTCTACCCCTTAATCGGGAAGCAGGCGGACACCAGGTCTACCCCTTAAGCGGGAATGCAGGCGGACACCAGGTCTACCCCTTAATCGGGAATGCAGGCGGACAACAGGTCTACCCCTTAATCGGGAATGCCGGCGGACAACAGGTCTACCCCTTAAGCGGGAATGCAGGCGGACAACAGGTCTACCCCTTAAGCGGGAATGCAGGCGGACACCAGGTCTACCCCTTAAGCGGGAATGCCGGCGGACACCAGGTCTACCCCTTAATCGGGAATGCAGGCGGACAACAGGTCTACCTTAATCGGGAATGCAGGCGGACAACAGGTCTACCCCTTCATCGGGAATGCGGGCGGACAACAGGTCTACCCCTTAAGCGGGAATGCCGGCGGACACCAGGTCTACCCCTTAAGCGGGAATGCCGGCGGACACCAGGTCTACCCTTAATCCCAGGGTGCAGAGGCGGACAGCAGGTCTACCCCTTAAGCGGGAATGCAGGCGGACAACAGGTCTACCCCTTAGCGGGAATGCCGGCGGACACCAGGTCTACCCTTAATCGGGAATGCAGGCGGACAACAGGTCTACCCCTTAAGCGGGAATGCAGGCGGACACCAGGTCTACCCCTTAAAGCGGGAATGCAGGCGGACACCAGGTCTACCTTTATCGGGAATGCAGGCGGACAACAGGTCTACCCCTTAAGCGGGAATGCCGGCGGACACCAGGTCTACCCCTTAATCGGGAATGCAGGCGGACAACAGGTCTACCCCTTAAGCGGGAATGCCGGCGGACACAGGTCTACCCTTAAGCGGGAATGCAGGCGGACACCAGGTCTACCCCTTAAGCGAGAATGCAGGCGGACAACAGGTCTACCCCTTAAGCGGGAATGCCGGCGGACACAGGGTCTACCCCTTAAGCGGGGAATGCAGGCGGACACCAGGTCTACCCCTTAATCGGGAATGCAGGCGGACAACAGGTCTACCCCTTAAGCGGGAATGCCGGCGGACACAGGTCTACCCCTTAAGCGGGAATGCAGGCGGACACCAGGTCTACCCCTTAAGCGGGAATGCAGGCGGACACCAGGTCTACCCGCTAAGCGGGAATGCAGGCGGACACCAGGTCTACCCCTTAAGCGGGAATGCCGGCGGACACAAGTCTACCCCTTAATGGGGAATGCAGGCGGACAACAGGTCTACCCCTTTCTCGGGAATGCCGGCGGACACCAGGTCTACCCCTTAATCGGGAATGCAGGCGGACACCAGGTCTACCCCTTAAGCGGGAATGCCGGCGGACACCAGGTCTACCCCTTAATGGGGAACGGGGCAACAGGTCTACCTTTCTCGGGAATGCAGGCGGACAACAGGTCTACCCCTTAAGCGGGAATGCCGGGCGGACAACAGGTCTACCCCTTAAGCGGGAATGCCGGCGGACAGGTCTACCCCTTAATCGGGAATGCAGGCGGACAACAGGTCTACCCCTTAAGCGGGAATGCCGGCGGACACCAGGTCTACCCCTTAATCGGGAATGCAGGCGGACAACAGGTCTACCCTTAAAGCGGGAATGCAGGCGGACAACAGGTCTACCTTTATAAGGGAATGCAGGCGGACACCAGGTCTACCCCTTAATGGGAATGCAGGCGGACAACAGGTCTACCCTTACTCAGAATGCCGGACAGGTCTACCTTAATCGGGAATGCCGGCGGACACAGGTCTACCCCTTTCTCGGGGAATGCCGGCGGACACAGGTCTACCCCTTAATGGGAATGCAGGCGGACAACAGGTCTACCCCTTTCTCAGGAATGCAGGCGGACACAGGTCTACCCCTTAAGCGGGAATGCCGGCGGACACCAGGTCTACCCTTAATCGGGAATGCAGGCGGACAACAGGTCTACCCCTTAGCGGGAATGCCGGCCGGACACAGGTCTACCCTTAATCGGGAATGCAGGCGGACAACAGGTCTACCCCTTCAGCGGGAATGCCGGCGGACAACAGGTCTACCCCTTAAGCGGGAATGCCGGCGGACACCAGGTCTACCTTAATCGGGAATGCAGGCGGACAACAGGTCTACCCCTTCATCGGGAATGCAGGCGGACACCAGGTCTACCCCTTAGCGGGAATGCAGGCGGACACCAGGTCTACCCCTTAATCGGGAATGCAGGCGGACAACAGGTCTACCTAGGGAATGCCGGCGGACACCAGGTCTACCCCTTAAGCGGGAATGCAGGCGGACAACAGGTCTACCTTTATCGGGAATGCCGGCGGACACCAGGTCTACCCTTAAGCGGGAATGCAGGCGGACAACAGGTCTACCCTTAATCGGGAATGCAGGCGGACAACAGGTCTACCCCTTCAGCGGGAATGCAGGCGGACAACAGGTCTACCCCTTAAGCGGGAATGCCGGCGGACACCAGGTCTACCCCTTAAGCGGGAATGCAGGCGGACAACAGGTCTACCCCTTAGCGGGAATGCCGGCGGACCAGGGTCTACCCCTTAATCGGGAATGCAGGCGGACAACAGGTCTACCCCTTCATCGGGGCACAGGCGGACACCAGGTCTACCCCTTAAGCGGAATGCAGGCGGACACCAGGTCTACCTTTATCGGGATGCAGGCGGACAACAGGTCTACCCCTTAATCGGGAATGCCGGCGGACACCAGGTCTACCCTTAAGCGGGAATGCAGGCGGACAACAGGTCTACCCCTTAAGCGGGAATGCCGGCGGACACCAGGTCTACCCCTTAAGCGGAATGCAGGCGGACACCAGGTCTACCCTTAATCGGGAATGCAGGCGGACAACAGGTCTACCCCTTAAGCGGGAATGCCGGCGGACACCAGGTCTACCCCTTAAGCGGGAATGCAGGCGGACACCAGGTCTACCCCTTAATCGGGAATGCAGGCGGACAACAGGTCTACCCTTAAGCTAGAATGCCGGCGGACACAGGTCTACCCCTTAAGCGGGAATGCAGCCGGACACCAGGTCTACCCCTTAAGCGGGAATGCCGGCGGACACCAGGTCTACCCCTGTCCGGGAATGCAGGGGACAACAGGTCTACCCCTTAAGCGGGAATGCCGGCGGACACCAGGTCTACCCTTAATGGGAATGCAGGCGGACAACAGGTCTACCCTTTCAGCGGGAATGCCGGCGGACACCAGGTCTACCCTTAATCGGGAATGCAGGCGGACACAGGTCTACCCTTAAGCGGGAATGCCGGGCGGACACAGGTCTACCCCTTAATGGGAATGCAGGCGGACAACAGGTCTACCTTTCTCGGGAATGCCGGCGGACAGGTCTACCCCTTAAGCGGGAATGCCGGCGGACACCAGGTCTACCCCTTAGCGGAATGCCGGCGGACACCAGGTCTACCCTTAATCAGGAATGCAGGCGGACAACAGGTCTACCCCTTAAGCGGGAATGCCGGCGGACACCAGGTCTACCCCTTAATCGGGAATGCAGGCGGACAACAGGTCTACCCTTTCAGCAGGAATGCAGGCGGACAACAGGTCTACCCCTTAATCGGGAATGCAGGCGGACACAGGTCTACCCCTTAATCGGGAATGCAGGCGGACAACAGGTCTACCCCTTAATCGGGAATGCCGGACACCAGGTCTACCCTTAATCAGGAATGCAGGCGGACACCAGGTCTACCCCTTACTCGGGAATGCCGGCGGACACCAGGTCTACCTTAATCGGGAATGCAGGCGGACAACAGGTCTACCCTTTCTCGGGAATGCAGGCGGACACCAGGTCTACCCCTTAATCGGGGAATGCAGGCGGACAACAGGTCTACCTTCAGCGGGAATGCCGGCGGACACCAGGTCTACCCCTTAATCGGGAATGCAGGCGGACAACAGGTCTACCTTAAGCGGGAATGCCGGCGGACACCAGGTCTACCCCTTAAGCGGGAATGCCGGCGGACACCAGGTCTACCTTAATCGGGAATGCAGGCGGACAACAGGTCTACCCTTAAGCGGGAATGCAGGCGGACAACAGGTCTACCCTTAGCGGGAATGCAGGCGGACAACAGGTCTACCCTTGTCGGAATGCAGGCGGACAACAGGTCTACCCCTTCGCGAATGCCGGCGGACACCAGGTCTACCCTTAATCGGGAATGCCGGCGGACAACAGGTCTACCCCTTAACTCGGGAATGCAGGCGGACACCAGGTCTACCCTTAATCGGGAATGCAGGCGGACAACAGGTCTACCCCTTAAGCGGGAATGCCGGCGGACACCAGGTCTACCCCTTAATCGGGAATGCAGGCGGACAACAGGTCTACCCCTTAAACGGGAATGCCGGCGGACACCAGGTCTACCCCTTAATCGGGAATGCAGGCGGACAACAGGTCTACCTTAAGCGGGAATGCCGGCGGACAACAGGTCTACCCCTTAAGCGGGAATGCCGGCGGACACAGGTCTACCCTTAATCGGGAATGCAGGCGGACAACAGGTCTACCCCTTCATCAGGAATGCAGGCGGACACCAGGTCTACCCCTTAAGCGGGAATGCAGGCGGACAGGGTCTACCCCTTAATCGGGAATGCAGGCGGACAACAGGTCTACCCCTTAAGCGGGAATGCCGGCGGACACCAGGTCTACCCTTAATCGGGAATGCAGGCGGACAACAGGTCTACCCTTAAGCGGGAATGCCGGCGGACACCAGGTCTACCCCTTAATCGGAATGCAGGCGGACAACAGGTCTACCCCTTAAGCGGGAATGCAGGCGGACAACAGGTCTACCCCTTAAGCGGGAATGCAGGCGGACAACAGGTCTACCCTTAAGCGGGAATGCAGGCGGACAACAGGTCTACCCCTTAGCGGGAATGCCGGACACAGGTCTACCCCTTAATCAGGAATGCAGGCGGACAACAGGTCTACCCCTTAAGCGGGAATGCCGGCGGACACCAGGTCTACCCCTTAAGCGGGAATGCAGGCGGACAACAGGTCTACCCCTTAAGCGGGAATGCCGGCGGACACCAGGTCTACCCCTTAAGCGGGAATGCAGGCGGACAACAGGTCTACCCCTTAATCGGGAATGCAGGCGGACAACAGGTCTACCCCTTTCTCGGGAAAGCCGGCGGACACCAGGTCTACCCCTTAAGCGGGAATGCCGGCGGACACCAGGTCTACCCCTTAATCGGGAATGCAGGCGGACACCAGGTCTACCCCTTAATCGGGAATGCAGGCGGACAACAGGTCTACCCCTTCAGCGGGAATGCAGGCGGACAACAGGTCTACCCCTTAAGCGGGAATGCCGGCGGACACCAGGTCTACCCAGCAAGCGGGAATGCAGGCGGACAACAGGTCTACCCTTAATCGGGAATGCCGGCGGACAACAGGTCTACCCCTTAATCGGGAATGCAGGCGGACAACAGGTCTACCCCTTAAGCGGGAATGCAGGCGGACAACAGGTCTACCCCTTAAGCGGGAATGCCGGCGGACAACAGGTCTACCCCTTAAGCGGGAATGCAGGCGGACAACAGGTCTACCCTTAAGCGGGAATGCCGGCGGACACCAGGTCTACCCTTAATCAGGAATGCAGGCGGACAACAGGTCTACCCCTTAAGCGGGAATGCCGGCGGACACCAGGTCTACCCCTTAAGCGGGAATGCCGGCGGACACCAGGTCTACCCCTTAATCAGGAATGCAGGCGGACAACAGTTACCCCTTAAGGGGAATGCCGGCGGACACCAGGTCTACCCCTTAAGCGGGAATGCAGGCGGACAACAGGTCTACCCCTTCAGCGGGAATGCAGGCGGACAACAGGTCTACCCCTTAAGCGGGAATGCCGGCGGACACAGGTCTACCCCTTAATCGGGAATGCAGGCGGACAACAGGTCTACCCCTTAATCGGGAATGCAGGCGGACAACAGGTCTACCCCTTAATCGGGAATGCCGGCGGACAACAGGTCTACCCCTTAAGCGGGAATGCCGGCGGACACCAGGTCTACCCTTAAGCGGGAATGCCGGCGGACACCAGGTCTACCCCTTAAGCGGGAATGCAGGCGGACAACAGGTCTACCCCTTAAGCGGAATGCAGGCGGACAACAGGTCTACCCTTAATCGGGAATGCCGGCGGACACCAGGTCTACCCCAATCGGGAATGCAGGCGGACAACAGGTCTACCCCTTCATCGGGAATGCAGGCGGACACCAGGTCTACCTTAAGCGGGAATGCAGGCGGACACCAGGTCTACCTTAATCGAGGAATGCAGGCGGACAACAGGTCTACCCTTAAGCGGGAATGCCGGCGGACACCAGGTCTACCCCTTAAGCGGGAATGCAGGCGGACAACAGGTCTACCCTTTATCGGAAAGCCGGCGGACACCAGGTCTACCCCTTAAGCGGGAATGCAGGCGGACACCAGGTCTACCCCTTAATCGGGAATGCAGGCGGACAACAGGTCTACCCCTTAAGCGGGATACCAGGCGGACAACAGGTCTACCCCTTAAGCGGGAATGCCGGCGGACACCAGGTCTACCCCTTAAGCGGGAATGCAGGCGGACAACAGGTCTACCCCTTAAGCGGGAATGCCGGCGGACACAGGTCTACCCTTAAGCGGGAATGCAGGCGGACAACAGGTCTACCCCTTAGCGGGAATGCCGGCGGACACCAGGTCTACCTAAGCGGGAATGCAGGCGGACACCAGGTCTACCCTTAATCGGGAATGCAGGCGGACAACAGGTCTACCTTTATCGGGAATGCCGGCGGACACCAGGTCTACCCCTTAAGCGGGGAATGCCGGCGGACACCAGGTCTACCCCTTAATCGGGAATGCAGGCGGACAACAGGTCTACCCCTTAAGCGGGAATGCCGGCGGACACCAGGTCTACCCTAGCGGGAATGCAGGCGGACAACAGGTCTACCCTTAAGCGGGAATGCCGGCGGACAACAGGTCTACCCTTAAGCGGGAATGCCGGCGGACACCAGGTCTACCCCTTAGCGGGAATGCAGGCGGACACAGGTCTACCCTTATCGGGAATGCAGGCGGACACCAGGTCTACCCTTAAGCGGGAATGCCGGCGGACACCAGGTCTACCCTTAATCGGGAATGCAGGCGGACAACAGGTCTACCCCTTATGCGGGAAGGCAGGCGGACAACAGGTCTACCCCTTAAGCGGAATGCCCGGACACCAGGTCTACCCCTTAATCGGGAATGCAGGCGGACAACAGGTCTACCCTTAATCGGGAATGCCGGCGGACACCAGGTCTACCCCTTAAGCGGAATGCAGGCGGACAACAGGTCTACCCTTCAGCGGGAATGCAGGCGGACAACAGGTCTACCCCTAAGCGGGAATGCCGGCGGACACCAGGTCTACCCTTAATCGGGAATGCAGGCGGACACAAGGTCTACCCTTAATCGGGAATGCAGGCGGACAACAGGTCTACCCTTCGAGAATGCCGGCGGACAACAGGTCTACCCCTTAGCGGGAATGCCGGCGGACACCAGGTCTACCCTTAAGCGGGAATGCCGGCGGACACCAGGTCTACCCTTAATCGGGAATGCAGGCGGACAACAGGTCTACCCTTCAGCGGGAATGCCGGCGGACAACAGGTCTACCCTTAAGCGGGAATGCCGGCGGACACCAGGTCTACCCCTTAATCGGGAATGCAGGCGGACAACAGGTCTACCCCTTCATCGGGAATGCAGGCGGACACAGGTCTACCCCTTAAGCGGGAATGCCGGCGGACACCAGGTCTACCCCTTTAATCGGGAATGCAGGCGGACAACAGGTCTACCCCTTAATCAGGAATGCCGGCGGACACCAGGTCTACCCCTTATCGGGAATGCAGGCGGACAACAGGTCTACCCCTTATGGCGGAATGCCGGCGGACACAGGTCTACCCCTTAAGCGGGAATGCAGGCGGACACCAGGTCTACCCCTTAGCGGGAATGCAGGCGGACAACAGGTCTACCCCTAGCGGGAATGCCGGCGGACACCAGGTCTACCCCTAGCGGAATGCAGCGGACACCAGGTCTACCCTTAATCGGGATGCAGGCGGACAACAGGTCTACCCCTTAAGCGGGAATGCCGGCGGACAAAGGTCTACCTTAAGCGGGAATGCGGGCGGACACCAGGTCTACCCTTAGCGGGAAGGCCGGACACCAGGTCTACCCCTTAATCGGGAATGCAGGCGGACACCAGGTCTACATAGCGGGGAATCCCGGCGGACACCAGGTCTACCTGTGGGAATGCAGGCGGACAACAGGTCTACCCCTTAAGCGGGAATACGGCGGACACCAGGTCTACCCTTAATCGGGAATGCAGGCGGACACCAGGTCTACCCCTTGCAGAGGTGCCGGGGACACCAGGTCTACCCCTTAATGGGAATGCAGGCGGACAACAGGTCTACCCCTTTCTCGGGAATGCCGGCGGACAACAGGTCTACCCCTTAAGCGGGAATGCCGGCGGACACCAGGTCTACCCAAGCGGGAATGCCCGGACACAGGTCTACCCCTTAATCGGGAATGCAGGCGGACAACAGGTCTACCCCTTAAGCGGGAATGCCGGCGGACAAGGTCTACCCCTTATCGGGAATGCAGGCGGACAACAGGTCTACCCTTTTAGCGGGAATGCCGGCGGACAACAGGTCTACCCCTTCACGGGAATGCAGGCGGACACCAGGTCTACCCCTTAATCGGGAATGCCGGCGGACAACAGGTCTACCCTTACTCGGGAATGCACGGCGGACACCAGGTCTACCCCTTGTCGGGAATGCCGAGGCGGACACCAGGTCTACCCTTTACTCGGGGAATGCAGGCGGACACAGGTCTACCCCTTAATGGGAATGCAGGCGGACAACAGGTCTACCCTTTCTCGGGAATGCAGGCGGACACAGGTCTACCCCTTAAGCGGGAATGCCGGCGGACACCAGGTCTACCCCTTAATCGGGAATGCAGGCGGACAACAGGTCTACCCCTTAAGCGGGAATGCCGGCGGACACCAGGTCTACCCCTTAATCGGGAATGCAGGCGGACAACAGGTCTACCTTAGCCAGGAATGCCGGCGGACAACAGGTCTACCCCTTAAGCGGGAATGCCGGCGGACACCAGGTCTACCCCCTTAATCGGGAATGCAGGCGGACAACAGGTCTACCCCTTAATCGGGAATGCAGGCGGACACCAGGTCTACCCCTTAGCGGAATGCAGGCGGACACAGGTCTACCCTTAATCGGGAATGCAGGCGGACAACAGGTCTACCCCTTAAGCGGGAATGCCGGCGGACACCAGGTCCTACCCCTTAGTCGGGGTGCAGGCGGACCACAGGTCTGCCCCTTACGCGGGAAAGCCGGCGGACACCAGGTCTACCCCTTAAGGCGGGAATGCCGGCGGACAACCAGGTCTACCCTTAATCGGGAATGCCGGCGGACAGCAGGTCTGCCCATAATCGGCGGGAATGCTGCAGGCGGACAACAGGTCTACCCCTTAAGCGGGAATGCCGGCGGACACCAGGTCTACCCCTTAAGCGGGAATGCAGGCGGACAACAGGTCTACCCCTTGCGGGAATGCCGGCGGCCAGGTCTACCCCTTCAGCGGGAATGCAGGCGGACAACAGGTCTACCCCTTAAGCGGGAATGCCGGCGGACACCAGGTCTACCCCTTAAGCGGGAATGCGGGCGGACAGCAGGTCTACCCCTTAAGCGGGAATGCCGGCGGACACCAGGTCTACCCCTTAAGCAGGAATGCAGGCGGACAACAGGTCTACCCCTTAAGCGGGAATGCAGGCGGACACCAGGTCTACCCCTTGGCGGGAATGCCAGGCGGACACCAGGTCTACCCCTTAATCAGGGAATGCAGGCGGACAACAGGTCTACCCCTTTCTCGCGGGAAAGCCGGCGGACACCAGGTCTACCCCTTAGGCGGGAATGCCGGCGGACACCAGGTCTGCCCTTAGTCGGGAATGCAGGCGGACAACAGGTCTACCCCTTAAGCGGGAATGCCGGCGGACACAGGTCTACCCCTTAAGGCGGGAATGCAGGCGGACAACAGGTCTACCCCTTAAGCGGAGAATGCAGGCGGACAACAGGTCTACCCCTTAAGCGGGAATGCCAGGCGGACACCAGGTCTACCCCTTAAGCGGGAATGCAGGCGGACACCAGGTCTACCCCTTAATCGGGAATGCAGGCGGACAACAGGTCTACCCCTTAAGCAGGGAATGCAGGCGGACACCAGGTCTACCCCTTAATCGGGAATGCGGGCGGACAACAGGTCTACCCCTTAATCCCGGGAAAGCAGGCGGACAACAGGTCTACCCCTTCAGCGGGAATGAACCGGCGGACACCAGGTCTACCCCTTAATCAGGAATGCAGGCGGACAACAGGTCTACCCCTTAAGTCGGGAATGCCGGCGGACAACAGGTCTACCCTTAAGCGGGAATGCAGGCGGACAACAGGTCTACCCCTTCAGCGGGAATGAAGGCGGACAACAGGTCTACCCCTTATAAGCGGGAATGCCGGCGGACACAGGTCTACCCCTTAATCGGGAATGCAGGCGGACAACAGGTCTACCCTTAATCGGGAATGCAGGCGGACAACAGGTCTACCCTTCAGCGGGAATGCGGGCGGACAGCAGGTCTACCCCTTAAGCGGGAATGCCGGCGGACACCAGGTCTACCCCTTAAGCGGGAATGCCAGGCGGACACCAGGTCTACCCCTTAATCGGGAATGCAGGCGGACAACAGGTCTACCCCTTCAGCGGGAATGCAGGCGGACAACAGGTCTACCCCTTAAGCGGGAATGCACGGCGGACACCAGGTCTACCCTTAATCGGGAATGCAGGCGGACAACAGGTCTACCCCTTAATCGGGAATGCAGGCGGACACCAGGTCTACCCCTTAAAGCGGGAATGCAGGCGGACAACAGGTCTACCCCTTAAGCGGGAATGCCGGCGGACAACAGGTCTACCCCTTAGTCGGGAATGCAGGCGGACACCAGGTCTACCCCTTAATCGGGAATGCAGGCGGACAACAGGTCTACCCCTTAAGCGGGAATGCCGGCGGACACCAGGTCTACCCCTTAAGCGGGAATGCAGGCGGACAACAGGTCTACCCCTTAAGCGGGAATGCAGGCGGACAACAGGTCTACCTTAATCGGGAATGCCGGCGGACACCAGGTCTACCCCTTAAGCGGGAATGCACGGCGGACACCAGGTCTACCCCTTAATCGGGAATGCAGGCGGACAACAGGTCTACCCCTTAAGCGGGAATGCCGGCGGACACCAGGTCTACCCCTTAAGCGGGAATGCAGGCGGACAACAGGTCTACCCCTTAAGCGGGAATGCCGGCGGACACCAGGTCTACCCCTTAATCGGGAATGCAGGCGGACAACAGGTCTACCCCTTAAGCGGGAATGCCGGCGGACAACAGGTCTACCCCTTAATGCGGGAATGCAGGCGGACAACAGGTCTACCCTTTCAGCGGGAATGCCGGCGGACACCAGGTCTACCCCTTAAGCGGGAATGCAGGCGGACACCAGGTCTACCCCTTAAGCGGGAATGCCGGCGGACACCAGGTCTACCCCTTAATGAGGGAATGCAGGCGGACAACAGGTCTACCCCTTACTCGGGAATGCCGGCGGACACCAGGTCTACCCCTTAAGCGGGAATGCCGGCGGACACCAGGTCTACCCCTTAAGCGGGAATGCCGGCGGACACCAGGTCTACCCCTTAATCGGGAATGCAGGCGGACAACAGGTCTACCCCTTAAGCGGGAATGCCGGCGGACACCAGGTCTACCCCTTAATCAGGAATGCAGGCGGACAACAGGTCTACCCTTTTCAGCGGGAATGCAGGCGGACAACAGGTCTACCCCTTTCTCGGGAATGCAGGCGGACACCAGGTCTACCCCTTAATGGGGAATGCAGGCGGACAACAGGTCTACCCCTTTCTCGAGAATGCCGGCGGACACCAGGTCTACCCCTTAATCAGGAATGCCGGCGGACACCAGGTCTACCCCTTTCTCAGGAATGCCGGCGGACACCAGGTCTACCCCTTAATGGGGAATGCAGGCGGACAACAGGTCTACCCCTTTCTCGAGAATGCAGGCGGACACCAGGTCTACCCCTTAATCAGGAATGCCGGCGGACACCAGGTCTACCCCTTAATCAGGGAAAGCAGGCGGACAACAGGTCTACCCCTTCAGCGGGAATGCCGGCGGACACCAGGTCTACCCCTTAATCAGGGAATGCAGGCGGACAACAGGTCTACCCTTAAGCGGGAATGCCGGCGGACACCAGGTCTACCCCTTAAGCGGGAATGCAGGCGGACACCAGGTCTACCCCTTAATCGGGAATGCAGGCGGACAACAGGTCTACCCCTTCAGCGGGAATGCAGGCGGACAACAGGTCTACCCCTTAGCGGGAATGCAGGCGGACACCAGGTCTACCCCTTAATCGGGAATGCAGGCGGACAACAGGTCTACCCCTTAAGCGGGAATGCCGGCGGACACCAGGTCTACCCCTTAAGCGGGAATGCAGGCGGACAACAGGTCTACCCCTTTCTCAGGAATGCCGGCGGACACCAGGTCTACCCCTTAATGCGGGAATGCAGGCGGACAACAGGTCTACCCCTTAATCGGGAATGCAGGCGGACACCAGGTCTACCCCTTCAGCGGGAATGCAGGCGGACAACAGGTCTACCCCTTAAGCGGGAATGCCGGCGGACACCAGGTCTACCCCTTAAGCGGGAATGCCGGCGGACACCAGGTCTACCCCTTAAGCGGGAATGCCGGCGGACACCAGGTCTACCCCTTAATCGGGAATGCAGGCGGACAACAGGTCTACCCCTTAAGCGGGAATGCCGGCGGACACCAGGTCTACCCTTAAGCGGGAATGCAGGCGGACAACAGGTCTACCCCTTAAGCGGGAATGCAGGCGGACAACAGGTCTACCCCTTAAGCGGGAATGCCGGCGGACAACAGGTCTACCCCTTAAGCGGGAATGCAGGCGGACAACAGGTCTACCCCTTAAGCGGGAATGCAGGCGGACACCAGGTCTACCCCTTAAGCGGGAATGCAGGCGGACAACAGGTCTACCCCTTAAGCGGGAATGCCGGCGGACACCAGGTCTACCCCTTAAGCGGGAATGCAGGCGGACAACAGGTCTACCCCTTAATGCGGGAATGCCGGCGGACACCAGGTCTACCCCTTAAGCCGGGAATGCAGGCGGACGCCAGGTCTACCCCTTAATCAGGAATGCAGGCGGACAACAGGTCTACCCCTTAAGCGGGAATGCCGGCGGACACAGGTCTACCCCTTAAGCGGGAATGCCGGCGGACACCAGGTCTACCCCTTAATCGAGGAATGCAGGCGGACAACAGGTCTACCCCTTAATCGGGAATGCCCGGCGGACAACAGGTCTACCCCTTAAGCGGGAATGCAGGCGGACACCAGGTCTACCCCTTAATCGGGAATGCAGGCGGACACCAGGTCTACCCCTTAATCCAGGAATGCAGGCGGACACCAGGTCTACCCCTTAAGCAGGAATGCAGAGCGGACACCAGGTCTACCCCTTAATCGGGAATGCAGGCGGACAGCAGGTCTACCCCTTAGTCGGGAATGCCGGCCCGGACAACAGGTCTACCCCTTTATCAGGAATGCAGGCGGACAACAGGTCTACACTTAAGGCGGGAATGCGGGCGGACAACAGGTCTACCCTTAAGCGGGAATGCCGGCGGACACCAGGTCTACCCGTAATCGGGAATGCCGGGCGGACACCAGGTCTGCCCCTTAAGCTCGGGAATGCCGGCGGACGCCAGGTCTACCCCTTAAAGCGGGAATGCCGGCGGACACCAGGTCTACCCCTTAGTCGGAGAATGCAGGCGGACACCAGGTCTACCCCTTAATCGGGAATGCCGGCGGACACCAGGTCTACCCCTTAAGCGGGAATGCAGGCGGACAACAGGTCTACCCCTTAAGCGGGAATGCAGGCGGACACCAGGTCTACCCCTTAAGCGGGGACCGGCGGACACCAGGTCTACCCCTTAATCGGGAATGCAGGCGGACAACAGGTCTACCCCTTAATCGGAATGCCGGCGGACACCAGGTCTACCCTTAATCGGGAATGCAGGCGGACAACAGGTCTACCCCTTAGGCGGGAATGCCGGCCGGACACCAGGTCCTACCCCGCGCCAAAGTCGGGAATGCCGGCGGACACCGGAGTCTACCCCTTAATCAGGGAATGCAGGCGGACAGCAGGTCTACCCTTCAGCGGGAATGCCGAGGCGGACAAGCAGGTCTACCCATAGCGGGAATGCCGGCGGACACCAGGTCTACCCTAGTCGGGAATGCAGAGGCGGACAGCAGGTCTACCCCTTCATCGGAATGCGGGCGGACAAACCAGGTCTACCCCTAAGCCCAGGAATGCCGGCGGACACCAGGTCTACCCCTTAGTCAGGGAATGCAGGCGGACAACAGGTCTACCCCTAAGCCGGGAATGCCGGCGGACACCCAGGTCTACCCCTTAAGCGGGAATGCAGGCGGACAGCAGGTCTGCCCCTTTCTACAGGAAAGCCGGCGGACACCAGGTCTGCCCCTTAAGCGGGAATGCAGGCGGACAACAGGTCTGCCTTAGTCAGGAATGCCGGCTGGGACAACAGGTCTACCCCTGTAAGCGGGAATGCAGGCGGACACCAGGTCTACCCCTTAAGTCGGGAATGCCGGCGGACACCAGGTCTACCCTTAAGCGGGAATGCGGGCGGACCACAGGGCTGCCCCTTAAGCCCGGGAATGCCGGCGGACGCCAGGTCTACCCTTAAGCGGGAATGCGGGCGGACAACAGGTCTACCCCTTAAAGCGGGAATGCGGGCGGACACCAGGTCTACCCCTTAAGCGGGAATGCAGGCCGGACAAGCAGGTCTACCCCTTAATCGGGAATGCCGGCGGACAACGAGGTCTACCCTTACTCGGGAATGCCGGCGAGGCGGACCAGGTCTACCCCTTAAGCGCAGGAATGCCGGCGGACACCAGGTCTACCCCTTAAGCGGGAGTGCAGGCGGACACGCAGGTCTACCCCTTAAGCGGGAATGCCGGCGGACACGCAGGTCCTACCCCTTAAGCCGGGAATGCAGGCGGACGTACCAGGTCTACCTCTTAAGCGGGAATGCATCGCGGCACGCAGGTCTACCCCTGTCCGCGGGAATGCAGGCGGACAACAGGTCTACCCCTTTCGCGGGAATGCCGGCGGACACCAGGTCTACCCTTAAAGCGGGAATGCCGGCGGACACCAGGTCTACCCCTTAATCGGGGAATGCGGGCGGACAACAGGTCTACCCCTTAAGCGGGAATGCCGGCGGACAGCAGGTCCTACCCATAAGCGGGAATGCAGGCGGACAACAGGTCTACCCCTTAAAAGCGGGAATGCCGGCGGACACCAGGTCTACCCATAAGCGGGAATGCAGGCTTGGACCAGCAGGTCTACCCCTTAATCGGGAATGCCGGGCGGACCCAACAGGTCTACCCCTTTCTCGGGAAGCCGGCGGACACCAGGTCTCTACCCCTTAAGCCGGAATGCCGGCGGACACCAGGTCTACCCCTTAATGCAGGGAATGCGGGCGGACAGCAGGTCTGCCCTTAAGCGGGAATGCCGGCGGACACCAGGTCTACGCAAGCGGGAATGCCCAGGCGGACAACAGGTCTATGGCGGGGAATGCCGGCGGACACCAGGTCTACCCCTTAGGCCAGGGAATGCGGGGCGGACAACAGGTCTACCCCTTAAGCGGGAGTGCCGGCGGACACCAGGTCTACCCCTTGGTCAGGAATGCAGCAGAGGCGGACAGCAAGGTCTACCCCTTAAGCGGGAATGCCAGAGGCCGGACAACAGGTCTACCCCTTCAGCGGGAATGCCGGCGGACAACAGGTCTACCCCTTAAGCGGGAAGCCGGCGGACACCAGGTCTACCCATAGTCGGGAATGCAGGCGGACAGCAGGTCTACCCCTTCAGCGGGAATGCAGGCGGACCTGGGTCTACCCCTTAAGCGGGAATGCAGGGCGGACGCCAAGGTCTACCTTAATCCCGGGAATGCAGGCGGCGGACAACAGGTCTACCCCTTAAGCGGGAATGCTGAAGCGGACGCCAGGTCTACCCCTTAAAAGTCGGGGAATGCAGGCCGGACGAAGCAAGGTCTGCCCCTTACACCGGGAAAGCCGGCGGACGCAAGGTCTGCCCCTTCAGCGGGAATGCAGGCGGACAACAGGTCTACCCTTAAGTGAGGAATGCAGGCGGACCAGGTCTACCCCTTAATCAAGAAGTGCAGGCGGACAACAGGTCTACCCTTAAGCGGGAATGCCGGCGGACAACAGGTCTACCCTTAGCGGGAATGCAGGCGGACAACAGGTCTACCCTTAAGCGGGAATGCACGGCGGACACCAGGTCTACCCTTAATCGGGAATGCAGGCGGACAACAGGTCTACCCTTAGCGGGAATGCCGGCGGACAACAGGTCTACCCCTTAGGCGGGAATGCCGGCGGACACCAGGTCTACCCCTTAAGCGGGGAATGCAGGCGGACATAGGTCTACCCCTTAAGCGGGAATGCCGGCGGACACCAGGTCTACCCCTTAAGCGGGAATGCAGGCGGACAACAGGTCTACCCCCTTAAGTGGGAATGCGGGCGGACAGCAGGTCTACCCCTTAAGCGGGAATGCCGGGCGGACAACAGGTCTACCCCTTAGCGGGAATGCCGGCGGACACCAGGTCTACCCATGACTCGGGAATGCAGGCGGACACCAGGTCTACCTTAAGCGGGAATGCAGGCGGACACCAGGTCTACCCCTTAATCGGGAATGCAGGCGGACAACAGGTCTACCCTTAATCGGGAATGCAGGGCGGACAACAAGAGTCTACCCCTTAAGCGGGAATGCAGGCGGACAACAGGTCTACCCCTTAATCGGGAATGCAGGCGGACAGCAGGTCTACCCTTAATCGGGGAATGCCGGCCGGACAACAGGTCTACCCATTCAGGGAATGCGAGGCGGACAACAGGTCTACCCTTACATCGGGAATGCAGGCGGACAGCAGGTCTACCCCTTAAGCGGGAATGCAGGCGGACAACAAGTCTACCCCTTAATCCGGGAATGCAGGCGGACAACAGGTCTACCCCTTATCGGGAATGCGGCGGACAACAGGTCTACCCCTTCAGCGGGAATGCAGGCGGACAACAGGTCTACCCCTTAAGCGGGAATGCCGGCGGACAACAGGTCTACCCTTAAGCGGGAATGCCGGCGGACACAGGTCTACCTTAATCGGGATGCAGGCGGACAACAGGTCTACCCCTTAAGCGGGAATGCAGGCGGACACCAGGTCTACCCCTTAAGCGGGGAATGCCGGCGGACACCAGGTCTACCCTTAATCGGGAATGCAGGCGGACAGCAGGTCTACCCCTTCATCAGGAATGCAGGCGGACAACAGGTCTACCCCTTAAGCGGGAATGCAGGCGGACGCAGGTCTACCCTTAGCGGGAATGCAGGCGGACAACAGGTCTACCCCTTTCTCGGGAATGCCGGCGGACACCAGGTCTACCCTTAATCGGGAATGCAGGGGCGGACAACAGGTCTACCCCTTAAGCGGGAATGCAGGCGGACACCAGGTCTACCCTTAGCGGGAATGCCGGCGGACACCAGGTCTACCCCTTAAGCGGGAATGCAGGGACAACAGGTCTACCCCTTAAGCGGGGTGCGGCGGACACCAGGTCTACCCCTTAGCGCGGGGAATGCATGCGGACAACAGGTCTACCCTTAGTCGGGAATGCAGGCGGACAAGCAGGGTCTGCCCCTTAACGGGAATGCCAGCGGACAACAGGTCTACCCCTTAGCGGGAATGCACGGCGGACACCAGGTCTACCCCTTAATCGGGAATGCAGGCGGACACCGGTCTACCCCTTAAGTCGGGAATGCGGCGGACAACCAGGTCTACCTTAAGGCGGGAATGCCGGGCGGACACCAGGTCTACCCTTAATGCGGGAATGCAGGCGGACAACAGGTCTACCCCTTTCTCGAGAATGCCGGCGGACAGCAGGTCTACCCTTATCAGGAATGCAGGCGGACAACAGGTCTACCCTTAAGCAGGGAATGCCGGCGGACACCAGGTCTACCCCTTAATGGGAATGCAGGCGGACAACAGGTCTACCCCTTAAAGCGGGGAATGCCGGCGGACACCAGGTCTACCCTTAAGCGGGAATGCAGGCGGACAACAGGTCTACCTTAAGCGGGAATGCCGGCCGGACGCCAGGTCTACCCCTGTCGGGAAGGCAGGACTGGGTCACATGGCGGGAATGGCGGACACCAGGTCTACCCCTTAATCGGGAATGCAGGCGGACAACAGGTCTACCCCTTCATCGGGAATGCAGGCGGACACCAGGTCTACCCCTTTCATCCGGAATGCAGGCGGACGCAGGTCTACCCCTTAATGGGAATGCAGGCGGACAACAGGTCTACCCTACTCGGGAATGCCGGCGGACAACAGGTCTACCCTTAATCGGGGAATGCCGGCGGACTTCAGGTCTACCCCTTAATCGGGAATGCAGGCGGACACCGGGGTCACTGTAATGCGGGAATGCAGGCGGACAGCAGGTCTACCCCTTAGCCCGGGGAATGCAGGCGGACAACAGGTCTACCCCTTAAGCGGGAATGCCGTGGACACAGGTCTACCCCTTAATCAGGAATGCAGGCGGACACCAGGTCTACCCTTAAGCGGGAATGCCGGCGGACACCAGGTCTACCCCTTAGCGGGAATGCGGCCGGACACCAGGTCTACCCCTGTCGGGAATGCGAGGCCGGACGCCAGGTCTACCTAATCGGGAATGCAGGCGGACAACAGGTCTACCCTTAAGCGGGAGTGCCGGCGGACACCAGGTCTACCCCTTAAAGCGGGAATGCAGGCGGACAGCAGGTCTACCCTTAAGCGGGAATGCAGGCGGACACCAAGTCTACCCATGTCGGGGGAATGCGGGCGGACAACAGGTCTACCCCTGTCAGGGAATGCAGGCGGACAACAGGTCTACCCCTTAAGCGGAATGCAGGCGGACAACAGGTCTACCCCTGAGCGGGAATGCCGGGCGGACAACAGGTCCTACCCCTTAAGCGGGAATAGCCGGCGGACACCAGGTCTACCCCTTAAGCAGAATGCAGGCGGACAACAGGTCTACCCCTTAATCGGGGAATGCAGGCGGACACCAGGTCTGCCCCTTCAGCGGGAATGCAGGCGGACAACAGGTCTACCCCTTAGCGGGGAATGCCGGCGGACAACAGGTCTACCCCTTAATCCGGGAATGCAGGCGGACAACAGGTCTACCCCTTAAGCGGGAATGCCGGCGGCGGACAACAGGTCTACCTTAAGCGGGAATGCAGGCGGACACCAGGTCTACCCCTTAAGCGGGAATGCAGGCGGACACCAGGTCTACCCCTATGTCAGGGAATGCAGGCGGACAGGTCTACCCCTTAATCGGGAATGCGGCGGACAACAGGTCTACCCCTTAAGCGGGAATGCAGGCGGACAACAGGTCTGCCCCTTGGCCGGGAATGCAGGCGGACAACAGGTCTACCCCTTAGCGGGAATGCAGGCGGACACCAGGTCTACCCCTTAAGCGGGAATGCAGGCGGACAACAGGTCTACCCCTTCAGCGGGAATGCCGGCGGACACCAGGTCTACCCCTTAGCGGGAATGCAGGCGGACAACAGGTCTACCCCTTAATCGGGAATGCAGGCGGACACCAGGTCTACCCATGCGGGAATGCATACGGGCCTGGTCTACCCTTAATCGGGGAATGCAGGCGGACAACAGGTCTACCCTTTCTCGGGAATGCGGACAGCAGGTCTACCCATGCCGAATGCCGGACAACAGGTCTACCCCTTAATCGGGAATGCAGGCGGACACCAGGTCTACCCCTTAATCAGGGAATGCAGGCGGACAACAGGTCTACCCCTTAATCGGGAATGCAGGCGGACAACAGGTCTACCCCTTAATCGGGGAATGCAGGCGGACAACAGGTCTACCCTTAATCGGGGAATGCGGGCGGACAACAGGTCTACCCCTTAATCAGGGAATGCAGGCGGACAACAGGTCTACCCCTTAAGCGGGAATGCAGGCGGACAACAGGTCTACCCCTTTCTCGGGAATGCGGCGGACAACAGGTCTACCCTTAATCGGGAATGCCGGCGGACAACAGGTCTACCCCTTAAGCGGGAATGCGGGCGGACAACAGGTCTACCCCTTAAGCGGGAATGCCGGCGGATCAACAGGTCTACCCCTTGATCGGGAGTGCGGGGCGGACTAGTCAGGTCATAAGCAAGGGCTGTAGTAGCTTTGGATCACCACCAGGGTGCCTGATAGCAGTTACCATAGACCTACAGGGTGACGGTTGCTAGTCTACCTGTCAAGTCAATGATGGGATCCTACCTCAGCAGTGTCATGCGGCGGACACCAGGTCTACCCCTTAATCAGGGAATGCCGGCGGACAGCCTAGGTCTACCCCTTAAGCAGGGAATGCCGGCGGACACCAGGTCATACCCCTTAAGCGGGGAATGCAGGCGGACTAACAGGTCTACCTTCCAGCGGGAATGACGGGCGGTCATAACAGGTCTACCCCTTAAGCGGGAATGCCGCGGACGCAGGTCTACCCCTCAAGCGGGAATGCGGAGGCGGACCCAGCAAGGGTCTACCCCTTAAAGCTCGGGAATGCAGAGGCGGACGCCAGGTCTACCCCTTAATGCGGAATGCCGGCGGACAGCAGGTCTACCCCTTAAGCGGGAATGCCGGCCGGACACCAGGTCTACCCATGAGGCGGGAATGCGGGCGGATCACCGAGGTCTACCCTTAATCGGGAATGCAGGCGGACAACAGGTCTACCCTTCGGCGAGGAATGCCGGCGGACAACAGGTCTGCCCCTTAAGGCGGGAATGCCGGCGGACACCAGGTCTACCCCTTAATCAGGGAATGCAGGCGGACAACAGGTCTACCCCTTAATCGGGAATGCAGGCGGACAGGTCTACCCCTAAGCGGGAATGCGGGCGGACAACAGGTCTACCCCTTAGCGGGAATGCCGGCGGACAACAGGTCTACCCCTTAAGCGGGAATGCCGGCGGACACCAGGTCTACCCCTTAGCGGGAATGCAGGCGGACAACAGGTCTACCCTTTCATCGGGAATGCCGGCGGACAACAGGTCTACCCCTTAATCGGGAATGCAGGCGGACAACAGGTCTACCCTTAATCGGGAATGCAGGCGGACAACAGGTCTACCCCTTAAAGCGGGAATGCAGGCGGACAACAGGTCTACATGGCGGAATGCATGCGGACACCAGGTCTACCCTTAATCGGGAATGCAGGCCGGACAGCAGGTCTACCCCCTAGTCGGGAATGCCGGGCGGACAACAGGTCTACCCCTTAAAAGTGGGAATGCGGGCGGACACCAGGTCTACCCCTTAGCTCGGGAATGCGGGCGGACAACAGGTCTACCCCTTAAGCTCGGGAATGCAGGCGGACACCAGGTCTACCCCTTAAGCGGGAATGCGGGCGGACAACAGGGTCTACCCCTTAATCGGGAATGCGAGGCGGACAGCAAGGTCTACCCCTTTCTCGCGGAATGCCGGCCCGGACAACAGGTCTACCCCTTAATCAGGGAATGCAGGGCGGACAACAGGTCCTACCCCCTTAAGCGGGAATGCAGGCCCGGACAGCAGGTCTACCCCTTTCGTCGGGAGATGCGGGCGGACAACAGGTCTGCCCCTTAATCAGGGAATGCAGGCGGACAACATAGGTCTACCCCCTGTCGGGAATCTGAGGCGGACAACAGGTCTACCCCTTAGAGGCGGGAATGCGGGCGGACAACGGGTCTACCCGCAAGGCGGGAATGCGGGCGGACAACAGGTCTACCCCTTAAGCGGGAATGCAGCGGGCGGACAACAGGTCTACCCCTGTCAGCGGGGTGCCGGCGGACAGCAGGTCTACCCCTTAATCGGGAATGCAGGCGGACAGCAGTCCTGCCCTAATCGGGGTACGGGCGGACAACAGGTCTACCCCTTAAGTGGGAATGCGGGCGGACAACAGGTCTACCCCTTAAGCGGGAATGCCGGCGGACACCAGGTCTACCCCTTAAGCGGGAATGCCGGCGGACAACAAGGTCTACCCTGTCAGCGGAGTGCTGGCGGACACCAAGGTGCCCGCCTTAATCAGGAGTGCAGGCGGACAGCAGGTCCTGCCCCTAGTTCGGGAATGCGGGACGGACACCAGGTCCTGCCCCTTGGCGTGGAATCGTGCGGGACTGCCAGGTCTGCCCCTTAGTCGGGAATGCAGGCGGACAAGCAGGTCTACCCCTTAGTCGGGAATGCCGGCGGACAACAGGTCTACCCCTTAAAGCTGATGTGCGTGCGGACACCAGGTCTACCCCTTAATGCGGAATGCAGGCGGACAAGCAGGTCTACCCTTAATCCCGGGGAATGCAGGCCGGACAACAGGTCTACCCCTTCACTGCAGCGGGAATGCAGGCGGACACTGGAGTCTACCCCTTAAGCGGGAATGCAGGCGGACAACAGGTCTACCCCTTAAGCGGGAATGCCGAGCGGACAACAGGTCTACCCCTTAAGCCAGGGAGTGCAGGCGGACAGCAGGTGCCCACCCCGCGGGGAGTGCCGGCGGACACCAGGTCTGCCCCTTAATCCCAGGGAATGCAGGCGGACAGCAGGTCTGCCCCCTAATCGGGAATGCGAGGCGGACAACAGGGTCCTACCCCTTAAGCGGGAATGCCGGCCCGGACCAGCAGGTCTACCCCTTAATCCGGGAATGCAGGCGGACAACAGGTCTACCCCTTAAAGGCGGGAATGCAGGCGGACACCAGGTCTACCCCTTAAGCGGGGAATGCAGGCGGACACCAGGTCTACCCTTAATGCGGGAATGCCGGACAGCAGGTCTACCCTTAATCAAGGCAGGCGGACAACAGGTCTACCCCTTAAGCGGGAATGCAGGCGGACAACAGGTCTACCCCTTAATCGGGAATGCAGGCGGACACCAGGTCTACCCCTTAATGCGGGAATGCAGGCGGACAACAGGTCTACCCCTAATCGGGAATGCAGGCGGACACCAGGTCTACCCCTTAGCTCCGAGAATGGGCGGACAACAGGTCTACCCCTTAGCTCGGGAATGCAGGCGGACAACAGGTCTACCCCTAATGCGGGGCCACAGGCCGGCGGGACAACAAGGTCTACCCCTTAGGCGGGAGTGCCGGCGGGACTGTTCAGAGTCTGCCCCTTGGCGGGAATGCAGGCGGACAACAGGTCTACCCCTTAGCTGGGAATGCAGGCGGACAACAGGTCTACCCCTATGGCGGGAATGCAGGCGGACAACAGGTCTACCCCTTAATGCGGGAATGCAGGCGGACACCAGGTCTACCCCTTAGCGGGAATGCAGGCGGACAACAGGTCTACCTCATAGCGGGAGTGCGGCGGACACCAGGTCTACCCCTTAAGCGGGGAATGCAGGCCGGACGCAGGTCTACCCCTTAAGCCCGGGAATGCCGGCGGACAACAGGTCTACCCCTTAATGCGGGGAATGCCAGGGGACAACAGGTCTACCCCTTATCGCGGGAATGCGGACGGACAACAGGTCTACCCCTTAATCGCGGGAATGCAGGCGGACAACAGGTCTACCTTTCGCAGGAATGCCGTGACGGACACCAGGTCTACCCCTTAATCGGGAATGCAGGCGGACAACAGGTCTACCCCTTAAGCCGGAATGCCGGCGGACACAGGTCTACCCCTTAATCGGGGGAATGCAGGCGGACAACAGGTCTACCCCTTAATCGGGAATGCAGGCGGACAACAGGTCTACCCCTTAATCGGGAATGCGGACGGACAACAGGTCTACCCCTTAAGCGGGGGAATGCAGGCGGACAACAGGTCTACCCCTTAATCGGGAATGCAGGCGGACAACAGGTCTACCCCTTAGCGGGAATGCCGGCGGACAACAGGTCTACCCCTTAACTTCGGGGAATGCCGGCGGACAACAGGTCTACCCCTTAATGCGGGAATGCCCGGCCCGGACAACAGGTCTACCCCTTAATCGGGAATGCAGGCGGACAACAGGTCTACCCCTTCTGGCTTCGGGAATGCAGGCGGACAACAGGTCTACCCCTTGTCGGGAATGCATGCGGACACCAGGTCTACCCTTAATCGGGAATGCAGGGCGGACAGCAGGTCTACCCCTTAAGCGGGAATGCCGGCGGACAACAGGTCTACCCCTAAGCGGTAATGCATGCGGACACCAGGTCTACCCCTTAAGCCGGGAATGCAGGGCGGACAACAGGTCTACCCTTAATCGGGAATGCAGGCGGACACCAGGTCTACCCCTTAAGCGGGAATGCCGGCGGACACCAGGTCTACCCTTAATGCGAGGAATGCAGGCGGACAACAGGTCTACCCCTTTCTCGGGAATGCCGGCCGGACAACAGGTCTACCCTTAGTCGGGAATGCAGGCGGACAACAGGTCTACCCCTTAAGCGGGAATGCAGGCGGACAACAGGTCTACCCCTTAGTTCGGGAATGCCGGCGGACAACAGGTCTACCCCTTAATCGGGAATGCAGGCGGACAACAGGTCTACCCCTAATCGGGAATGCGCGGCGGACAACAGGTCTACCCCTTAAGCGGGAATGCCGGCGGACAGCAGGTCTACCCCTGTCGGGAATGCAGGGCGGACAACAGGTCTACCCCTTAAGCGGGAATGCCGGCGGACACCAGGTCTACCCCTTAGCGGGAATGCATGCGGACAACAGGTCTACCCCTTAAGCGGGAATGCCGGCGGACACCAGGTCTACCCCTTAATCGGGAATGCAGGCGGACAACAGGTCTGCCCCTTAGTCGGGAATGCAGGCGGACACCAGGTCTACCCCTTAATCGGGAATGCAGGCGGACAACAGGTCTACCCCTTAAGCGGGAATGCGGGCGGACAACAGGTCTACCCCTTAAGTCGGGGAATGCGGGGCGGACAACAGGTCTACCCCTTAAGCGGGAATGCAGGCGGACAACAGGTCTACCCCTGTCTCGGGGAATGCAGGCGGACAACAGGTCTACCCCTTAATCGGGAATGCGGCGGACAACAGGTCTACCCCTTAATCGGGAATGCAGGCGGACAACAGGTCTACCCCTTTGCGGGGAATGCAGGCGGACACCAGGTCTACCCCTTAAGCGGGAATGCATGCGGACACCAGGTCTACCCCTTAATCGGGAATGCAGGCGGACAACAGGTCTACCCCTTAGCGGGAATGCCGGCGGACAACAGGTCTACCCCTTAAGCGGTAATGCATGCGGACACCAGGTCTACCCCTTAATCGGGAATGCAGGCGGACAACAGGTCTACCCCTTAATGCGGGGAATGCGAGGCGGACACCAGGTCTACCCCTTAAGCGGGAATGCATGCGGACACCAGGTCTACCCCTTAATCGGGAATGCAGGCGGACAACAGGTCTACCCCTTTCTCGGGAATGCCGGCGGACAACAGGTCTACCCCTTAATCGGGAATGCAGGCGGACAACAGGTCTACCCCTTAGCGGGAATGCAGGCGGACAACAGGTCTACCCCTTAGTCGGGAATGCAGGCGGACAACAGGTCTACCCCTTAATCGGGAATGCGGGCGGACAACAGGTCTACCCCTTAAGCGGGAATGCCGGCGGACAACAGGTCTACCCCTTAATCGGGAATGCAGGCGGACAACAGGTCTACCCTTAAAAAGCGGGGAATGCCGGCCCGGACACCAGGTCTACCCCTTAAGCGGGAATGCAGGCGGACAACAGGTCTACCCCTGTAATCGGGAATGCCGGCGGACAACAGGTCTACCCCTTAATCGGGAATGCAGGCGGACAACAGGTCTACCCCTTAGCGGGAATGCCGGCGGACAACAGGTCTACCCCTTAAGCGGGAATGCAGGCGGACACCAGGTCTACCCCTTAGCTCGAGAATGCAGGCGGACAACAGGTCTACCCCTTAATCGGGAATGCGGGCGGACAACAGGTCTACCCCTTAAGCGGGAATGCCGGCGGACACCAGGTCTACCCCTTAAGCGGGAATGCAGGCGGACAACAGGTCTACCCCTTAGCGGGAATGCCGGCGGACAACAGGTCTACCCTTAATCGGGAATGCAGGCGGACAACAGGTCTACCCCTTAAGCGGGAATGCCGGCGGACAACAGGTCTACCCCTTAGCGGGAATGCCGTCGGACAACAGGTCTACCCCTTAGCGGGAATGCAGGCGGACAACAGGTCTACCCCTTAATCGGGAATGCCGGCGGACACCAGGTCTACCCCTTAAGCGGGAATGCCGGCGGACAACAGGTCTACCCCTTAATCGGGAATGCAGGCGGACAACAGGTCTACCCCTTAAGCGGGAATGCAGGCGGACAACAGGTCTACCCTTAATCGGGAATGCAGGCGGACAACAGGTCTACCCCTTAAGCGGGAATGCCGGCGGACAACAGGTCTACCCCTTAAGCGGGAATGCAGGCGGACAACAGGTCTACCCTTAAGCGGGAATGCAGGCGGACACCAGGTCTACCCTTGAGCGGGAATGCCGGCGGACAACAGGTCTACCCCTTAAGCGGGAATGCAGGCGGACAACAGGTCTACCCCTTAAGCGGGAATGCCGGCGGACACCAGGTCTACCCCTTAATCGGGAATGCCCGGCGGACAACAGGTCTACCCCTTAAGCGGGAATGCCGGCGGACAACAGGTCTACCCCTTAAGCGGGAATGCCGGCGGACAACAGGTCTACCCCTTAGCGGGAATGCAGGCGGACAACAGGTCTACCCCTTAAGCGGGAATGCAGGCGGACAACAGGTCTACCCCTTAATGCGGGGGAATGCGGGCGGACACCAGGTCTACCCCTTAAGCGGGAATGCCGGCGGACACCAGGTCTACCCCTTAGTCGGGAATGCAGGCGGACAACAGGTCTACCCTTAATCGGGGAATGCAGGCGGACACCAGGTCTACCCCTTAATCGGGAATGCAGGCGGACAACAGGTCTACCCCTTAAGCGGGGAATGCAGGCGGACAACAGGTCTACCCCTTAAGCGGGAATGCAGGCGGACAACAGGTCTACCCCTTAGCGGGAATGCCGGCGGACAACAGGTCTACCCCTTAAGTCGGGAATGCCGGCGGACAACAGGTCTACCCAACAAGCGGGAATGCCGGCGGACACCAGGTCTACCCCTTAATCGGGAATGCAGGCGGACAACAGGTCTACCCCTTAATCGGGAATGCAGGCGGACAACAGGTCTACCCCTTAATCGGGAATGCAGGCGGACAACAGGTCTACCCCTTAAGCGGGAATGCCGGCGGACAACAGGTCTACCCCTTAGTCGGGAATGCAGGCGGACAGCAGGTCTACCCCTTAGCGGGAATGCAGGCGGACAACAGGTCTACCCCTTAATCGGGAATGCAGGCGGACACCAGGTCTACCCCTTAAGCGGGAATGCAGGCGGACAACAGGTCTACCCCTAATCGGGAATGCAGGCGGACAACAGGTCTACCCCTTAAGCGGGAATGCCGGCGGACAGCAGGTCTACCCTTAGTCGGGAATGCAGGCGGACAACAGGTCTACCCCTTAAGCGGGAATGCCGGCGGACACCAGGTCTACCCCTTAAGCGGGAATGCAGGCGGACACCAGGTCTACCCCTTAAGCGGGAATGCCGGCGGACACCAGGTCTACCCCTTAGTCGGGAATGCAGGCGGACAACAGGTCTACCCTTAATCAGGAATGCAGGCGGACAACAGGTCTACCCCTTAAGCGGGAATGCCGGCGGACAACAGGTCTACCCCTTAAGCGGGAATGCAGGCGGACACCAGGTCTACCCTTAATCGGGAATGCAGGCGGACAACAGGTCTACCCCTTAATCGGGAATGCAGGCGGACAACAGGTCTACCCCTTCAGCGGGAATGCCGGCGGACACCAGGTCTACCCCTTAAGCGGGAATGCAGGCGGACAACAGGTCTACCCCTTAAGCGGGAATGCAGGCGGACACCAGGTCTACCCCTTAAGCGGGAATGCAGGCGGACACCAGGTCTACCCCTTAAGCGGGAATGCAGGCGGACACCAGGTCTACCCCTTAAGCGGGAATGCGGCGGACACCAGGTCTACCCCTTAGCGGGAATGCAGGCGGACACCAGGTCTACCCCTTAATCGGGAATGCAGGCGGACAACAGGTCTACCCCTTAAGCGGGAATGCAGGCGGACACCAGGTCTACCCCTTAGTCGGGAATGCAGGCGGACACCAGGTCTACCCCTTAATCGGGAATGCAGGCGGACAACAGGTCTACCCCTTAATCGGGAATGCAGGCGGACAACAGGTCTACCCCTTAATCGGGAATGCCGGCGGACAACAGGTCTACCCCTTAATCGGGAATGCAGGCGGACAACAGGTCTACCCCTTAAGCGGGAATGCCGGCGGACAACAGGTCTACCCCTTAAGCGGGAATGCAGGCGGACAACAGGTCTACCCCTTAAGCGGGAATGCCGGCGGACACCAGGTCTACCCCTTAATCGGGAATGCAGGCGGACAACAGGTCTACCCCTTAAGCGGGAATGCCGGCGGACACCAGGTCTACCCCTTAAGCGGGAATGCCGGCGGACAACAGGTCTACCCCTTAATCGGGAATGCAGGCGGACAACAGGTCTACCCCTTAATCGGGAATGCAGGCGGACAACAGGTCTACCCCTTGCGGGAATGCGCGGACACAGGTCTGCCCCTTAGGCGGGAATGCAGGCGGACAGCAGGTCTACCCACTGTCTCGGGAATGCAGGGCGGACACCAGGTCTACCCCTTAAGTCGGGAATGCAGGCGGACAACAGGTCTACCCCTTAATCGGGAATGCAGGCGGACAACAGGTCTACCCCTTAATCGGGAATGCAGGGGCGGACAACAGGTCTACCCCTTAGCGGGAATGCCGGCGGACACCAGGTCTACCCCTTAATGCGGGAATGCAGGCGGACAACAGGTCTACCCCTTAAGCGGGAATGCCGGCGGACACCAGGTCTACCCCTTAATGCGGGAATGCAGGCGGACAACAGGTCTACCCCTTAAGCGGGAATGCCGGCGGACACCAGGTCTACCCCTTAATCGGGAATGCAGGCGGACAACAGGTCTACCCCTTAAGCGGGAATGCAGGCGGACACCAGGTCTACCCCTTAATCGGGAATGCAGGCGGACAACAGGTCTACCCCTTAAGCGGGAATGCCGGCGGACAACAGGTCTACCCCTTAAGCGGGAATGCCGGCGGACACCAGGTCTACCCCTTAAGCGGGAATGCAGGCGGACACCAGGTCTACCCCTTAATCGGGAATGCAGGCGGACACCAGGTCTACCCCTTAATCGAGAATGCAGGCGGACAACAGGTCTACCCCTTTAGCGGGAATGCCGGCGGACAACAGGTCTACCCCTTAAGCGGGAATGCAGGCGGACACCAGGTCTACCCCTTAATCGGGAATGCGGGCGGACAACAGGTCTACCCCTTAATCGGGAATGCGGGCGGACAACAGGTCTACCCCTTAGCGGGAATGCCGGCGGACAACAGGTCTACCCCTTAATCCGAGAATGCAGGCGGACAACAGGTCTACCCTTAATCGGGAATGCAGGCGGACACCAGGTCTACCCCTTAATCGGGAATGCAGGCGGACAACAGGTCTACCCCTTAATCGGGAATGCGGGCGGACAACAGGTCTACCCCTTAAGCGGGAATGCCGGCGGACAACAGGTCTACCCCTTAATCGGGAATGCAGGCGGACAACAGGTCTACCCTTAATCGGGAATGCAGGCCCGGACACCAGGTCTACCCCTTAATCGGGAATGCAGGCGGACAACAGGTCTACCCCTTAATCGGGGAATACGAGGCGGACAACAGGTCTACCCCTTAAGCGGGAATGCCGGCGGACAACAGGTCTACCCCTTAATCGGGAATGCAGGCGGACAACAGGTCTACCCCTAATCGGGAATAGCAGGCGGACAACAGGTCTACCCCTTAATCGGGAATGCAGGCGGACAACAGGTCTACCCCTAATCGGGAATGCGGGCGGACAACAGGTCTACCCCTTAAGCGGGAATGCCGGCGGACAACAGGTCTACCCCTTAATCGGGAATGCAGGCGGACAACAGGTCTACCCCTAATCGGGAATGCAGGGCGGACAACAGGTCTACCCCTTAAGCGGGAATGCCGGCGGACAACAGGTCTACCCCTTAATCGGGAATGCAGGCGGACAACAGGTCTACCCCTTAATCGGGAATGCAGGCGGACACCAGGTCTACCCCTTAATCGGGAATGCAGGCGGACAACAGGTCTACCCCTTAATCGGGAATGCGGGCGGACAACAGGTCTACCCCTTAAGCGGGAATGCCGGCGGACAACAGGTCTACCCCTTAATCGGGAATGCAGGCGGACAACAGGTCTACCCCTTAATCGGGAATGCAGGCGGACACCAGGTCTACCCCTTAATCCGGGAATGCAGGCGGACAACAGGTCTACCCCTTAATCCCGGGAATGCGGGCGGACAACAGGTCTACCCCTTAAGCGGGAATGCCGGCGGACAACAGGTCTACCCCTTAATCGGGAATGCAGGCGGACAACAGGTCTACCCCTTAATCGGGAATGCAGGCGGACAACAGGTCTACCCCTTAATCGGGAATGCAGGCGGACAACAGGTCTACCCCTTAATCGGGAATGCGGGCGGACAACAGGTCTACCCCTTAATCGGGAATGCAGGCGGACAACAGGTCTACCCCTTAATCAGGAATGCAGGCGGACAACAGGTCTACCCCTTAAGCGGGAATGCAGGCGGACAACAGGTCTACCCCTTAAGCGGGAATGCCGGCGGACACCAGGTCTACCCCTTAAGCGGGAATGCAGGCGGACAACAGGTCTACCCCTTAATCGGGAAGGCAGGCGGACAACAGGTCTACCCCTTAATCGGGAATGCAGGCGGACAACAGGTCTACCCCTTAAGCGGGAATGCAGGCGGACAACAGGTCTACCCCTTAAGCGGGAAGGCAGGCGGACAACAGGTCTACCCCTTAAGCGGGAATGCCGGCGGACAACAGGTCTACCCCTTAAGCGGGAATGCCGGCGGACACCAGGTCTACCCCTTCATCGGGAATGCCGGCGGACACCAGGTCTACCCCTTAATCGGGAATGCAGGCGGACACCAGGTCTACCCCTTAATCAAGAATGCAGGCGGACAACAGGTCTACCCCTTAAGCGGGAATGCCGGCGGACACAGGTCTACCCCTAATCGGGAATACGGGCGGACAACAGGTCTACCCCTTAAGCGGGAATGCCGGCGGACAACAGGTCTACCCCTTAATCGGGAATGCAGGCGGACAACAGGTCTACCCCTAATCGGGAATAAGGGCGGACAACAGGTCTACCCCTTTAGCGGGAATGCCGGCGGACAACAGGTCTACCCCTTAAGCGGGAATGCAGGCGGACACCAGGTCTACCCCTTAATCGGGAATGCAGGCGGACAGCAGGTCTACCCTAATCGGGAATACGGGCGGACAACAGGTCTACCCCTTAATCGGGAATGCAGGCGGACAACAGGTCTACCCCTTAATCAAGAATGCAGGCCGGACAACAGGTCTACCCCTTAAGCGGGAATGCAGGCGGACAACAGGTCTACCCCTTAAGCGGGAATGCCGGCGGACACCAGGTCTACCCCTTAAGCGGGAATGCAGGCGGACACCAGGTCTACCCCTTAATCGGGAAGGCAGGCGGACAACAGGTCTACCCCTTCATCGGGAATGCAGGCGGACAACAGGTCTACCCCTTAAGCGGGAAGGCAGGCGGACAACAGGTCTACCCCTTAAGCGGGAATGCCAGGCGAGGAGCGGACACCAGGTCTACCCCTTCATCGGGAATGCCGGCGGACACCAGGTCTACCCCTTAATCGGGAATGCAGGCGGACACCAGGTCTACCCCTTAATCAAGAATGCAGGCGGACAACAGGTCTACCCCTTTAGCGGGAATGCCGGCGGACAACAGGTCTACCCCTTAATCGGGAATGCAGGCGGACACCAGGTCTACCCCTTAATCGGGAATGCAGGCGGACAACAGGTCTACCCCTAATCGGGAATACGGGCGGACAACAGGTCTACCCCTTAAGCGGGAATGCCGGCGGACAACAGGTCTACCCCTTAATCGGGAATGCAGGCCGGACAACAGGTCTACCCCTTAGCGGGAAAGCCGGCGGACACCAGGTCTACCCCTTAAGCGGGAATGCAGGCGGACAACAGGTCTACCCCTTAAGCGGGAAGCCGGCGGACACCAGGTCTACCCCTTAATCGGGAAGGCAGGCGGACACCAGGTCTACCCCTTAAGCGGGAATGCCGGCGGACAACAGGTCTACCCCTTAAGCGGGAATGCCGGCGGACACCAGGTCTACCCCTTAATCGGGAATGCAGGCGGACACCAGGTCTACCCCTTAATCAAGAATGCAGGCGGACAACAGGTCTACCCTTTGGCGGGAATGCCGGCGGACAACAGGTCTACCCCTTAATCGGGAATGCAGGCGGACACCAGGTCTACCCCTTAATCGGGAATGCAGGCGGACAACAGGTCTACCCCTAATCGGGAATACGGGCGGACAACAGGTCTACCCCTTAATCGGGAATGCAGGCGGACAACAGGTCTACCCCTTAAGCGAGAAAGCCGGCGGACACCAGGTCTACCCCTTAAGCGGGAATGCAGGCGGACAACAGGTCTACCCCTTAAGCGGGAAGCCGGCGGACACCAGGTCTACCCCTTAATCGGGAAGGCAGGCGGACACCAGGTCTACCCCTTAAGCGGGAAAGCCGGCGGACACCAGGTCTACCCCTTAAGCGGGAATGCAGGCGGACAACAGGTCTACCCCTTAAGCGGGAAAGCCGGCGGACACCAGGTCTACCCCTTAATCGGGAAGGCAGGCGGACACCAGGTCTACCCCTTAAGCGGGAATGCCGGCGGACAACAGGTCTACCCCTTAAGCGGGAATGCCGGCGGACACCAGGTCTACCCCTTAAGCGGGAATGCCGGCGGACACCAGGTCTACCCTTAATCAGGGAATGCAGGCGGACACCAGGTCTACCCCTTAATCAAGAATGCAGGCGGACAACAGGTCTACCCTTTAGCGGGAATGCCGGCGGACAACAGGTCTACCCCTTAAGCGGGAATGCAGGCGGACACCAGGTCTACCCCTTAATCGGGAATGCGGGCGGACAACAGGTCTACCCCTAATCGGGAATACGGGCGGACAACAGGTCTACCCCTTAAGCGGGAATGCCGGCGGACAACAGGTCTACCCCTTAATCGGGAATGCAGGCGGACAACAGGTCTACCCCTTAATCGGGAATGCAGGCGGACACCAGGTCTACCCTTAATCGGGAATGCAGGCGGACAACAGGTCTACCTAATCGGGAATACGGGCCGGACAACAGGTCTACCCCTTAAGCGGGAATGCCGGCGGACAACAGGTCTACCCCTTAATCAGGGAATGCAGGCGGACAGCAGGTCTACCCCTTAATCGGGAATGCAGGCGGACACCAGGTCTACCCCTTAATCGGGAATGCAGGCGGACAACAGGTCTACCTAATCGGGAATACGGGCGGACAACAGGTCTACCCCTTAGGCGGGAATGCCGGCGGACAACAGGTCTACCCCTTAATCGGGAATGCAGGCGGACAACAGGTCTACCCCTAATCGGGAAAAGGGCGGACAACAGGTCTACCCCTTAATCGGGAATGCAGGCGGACAACAGGTCTGCCCCGAATCGGGAATACGGGCGGACAACAGGTCTACCCCTTAAGCGGGAATGCCGGCGGACAACAGGTCTACCCCTTAATCGGGAATGCAGGCGGACAACAGGTCTACCCTAATCGGGAATAAGGGCGGACAACAGGTCTACCCCTTAAGCGGGAATGCCGGCGGACAACAGGTCTACCCCTTAATCGGGAATGCAGGCGGACAACAGGTCTACCCCTTAATCGGGAATGCAGGCGGACACCAGGTCTACCCCTTAATCGGGAATGCAGGCGGACAACAGGTCTACCCCTAATCGGGAATACGGGCGGACAACAGGTCTACCCCTTAAGCGGGAATGCCGGCGGACAACAGGTCTACCCCTTAATCGGGAATGCAGGCGGACAACAGGTCTACCCCTTAATCGGGAATGCAGGCGGACACCAGGTCTACCCCTTAATCGGGAATGCAGGCCGGACAACAGGTCTACCCCTTAATCAGGGAATACGGGCGGACAACAGGTCTACCCCTTAAGCGGGAATGCCGGCGGACAACAGGTCTACCCCTTAATCAGGGAATGCAGGCGGACAACAGGTCTACCCCTAATCGGGAATAAGGGCGGACAACAGGTCTACCCCTTAATCGGGAATGCAGGCGGACAACAGGTCTACCCCTGATCGGGGAATAAGGGCGGACAACAGGTCTACCCCTTAATCGGGAATGCAGGCGGACAACAGGTCTACCCCTTAATCGGGAATGCAGGCGGACAACAGGTCTACCCTTAAGCGGGAATGCAGGCGGACAACAGGTCTACCCCTTAAGCGGGAATGCCGGCGGACAACAGGTCTACCCCTTAAGTCGGGAATGCGGGCGGACAACAGGTCTACCCCTTAAGCAGGGAATGCAGGCGGACAACAGGTCTACCCCTTAATCGGGAATGCAGGGGCGGACAACAG